>PVJO010023435.1:0-26111 GCA_004026905.1 Hystrix cristata | reverse complement strand
TTTTTTGGTTTCAAAAGTACGTTTTAAATAAAAAGTTGTTTTACACTGTCTATAGTTACATATATGTATATATGTGTGTGTGTATATATTTTTTTCTGGAACGGGTTTGTTCGGGGTATCTTGGGACCTAGTTTTGGGTCTTCTTAGTCCTAGTATTTGGTTCTGGGTCCACAATATAGAATAGTGATGCCCAGTATTTTGAAGAAGTCACTTGAACTCCACATTGCAGATGGAACACATTCTATACTCCCTTGTATCTGCCTAGCTAAAACCCCTAAAACAACATTTAAATGGTGAAATGTAAAAAACAAAACAAGAAAACCCTTAAAGGACAGAAAGAACCCAAGAAAACAATAGCAGGCAAGAAATGTCCATATAATTTTGAATTTGGGAAAAAGAATGAATAAGGAATAATGGACACAGCACATTGAAAGCTAGGTACTTGCAAGAGGAGGAGGGAGTGCTAATGAGAAGCAAGCCTATTTGTTGTACAGAAGCCCAAGAAGACTAAAAATGGGTGTAGGAAAGGACTGGAAAGAGGAGAGCTCATTAGAAGTTTTTATAAAAAGAAGTTAAACAAAATCAGCTCTCTCCTTCTATAAACTTCAAAGTCACCTAGTTATGCATTTCTTCTGCTTGAAGGAATATTTTATTTTCTAAAGAAATATAGCCAGAGATTTCCTGAGTTAAGATATCAGATCCAGATGAAGTTGGGACAAGACGCATTACTAAAAATGAGGCACTAAGAAAATAGCTACATGCTGAATCCTGAGATACTCACCTCCCTTTCCTTCTCTGCTTTCAGAACATTGTGAGCCAGATCTAGACCACCTTAGGAAAGAGACTGGAGAAGTCATCTCCTTGAAAAACTGATTACCTGAATAGATAATATTTACAGACATAAAATTTGTTAGGGGTACCCCAAAAGAAGTCATTAGATCCTTAATCTTAGAGGGAAGTCTATTCACTGAGAAGCCTTGTCTAAAAACATAGAGCTACCCATCAAGGTCAGCCACCATTTTAAAGGATACTTTAATTAGGTTTAGTCATTTCACAGTATATGGATATATCAAAGTATCATATTGAAGATCATTAATTTATACACCTCACACCCCCCATCATCATTTTAGTGCTTTACTACTGAATAGAAATGAGGTCCTCATAAGACAGAAGAGAAATGCCTGACTTTCATTTTTCCATATCTGGTTGGAATGGGGAGGTGTGGCTTGGCCAGCAACTGGCTGCCCCTTCCCCTTGCTTCCTTTGCTTCTTGCCTCCCAATAGACTGGGACAGTTTGCTTCAGTGTCCTTCCTGGCTACCAAACTGATTGCAACATTCAGATGGCTAGACATTTAAGGAAAGCCTCTGATATGACACTCAATAGTGTAAATAAATAGAGATATGAATGCAGAGAAAACAGTGCTGGGGTCACAAAGCTAACAAAAATATCTTCGAAGAGAAAGCAAAACTACATTCATGAAACAACAACAGGATACTTGAGAAAGAGCATAACAAAAGATCAAGAAGTAAATTCTAGAAATTAAATAGACAAGAATACATACTAAATTTGAGTACAGAGATGTTAAGATAAAGTCTAGGGAATGACTCAAAAATAAAAATGATAAAGAAATGGAAAATAAGAGAGAAAGGTAAGAATATTAGAGAAATAGAAAAGAGAAAATGAGGAGAAAACTTTTAAACTGTCAGACCTGTATGGCATAAATTTCAAACAGAAGGGCCCACTGATTTCCTACATACTGAATGAAGAAAATTTCACACACCAAGACACTTCAATGCAAATTTTTAGAGCAGTAATGATAAAAGAAATCATGGACAGGATCTAAAACTTGAAAAATGCCCCCCAAAAATGTGGCATCAGAATGGCGCTGGGTCTTTCAAGTGTAAGACTGCAACCTAAACATTGGAATATAAAAGACAACGCAGAGATCCTTCAAAATCCTGAGGAAAAATAATTTCCAATCTAAAACCTTATATTCAGCCAACTGATCTATTAACTTTGATAGCAGAAGAATAAAAAATAAGTCTTCAGATAGACAAGATCACATTACATTTATCTTAGAAGCAACTGAAAATGTGGTCTCCTAAATCAAAAGAATAAACCAAGAGAAAAGAAAGCTACAGAATTCAGAAAACAGATGTTCCAACATAGGAGAGAGATAAAGAGAAGTTCTGGGTTAACGAGGGAGATTTCCGGGTTGTTTAAGAACTATGCGGGAAGCCTTGACAATTTCAGGTTGTAACTGGATAAAGAAGGACTACTGGAGAGTTGTGTTTAATAAAAATAATGAAATGAAAAATCTTTCTCAATGTTTCAGACTTATGCCCTTCCCACTCTCTCTACTCTCTCACTGGAGATGACAAAATTAATATAGTTCAGAAATTCTGAACTTGGTTGACATATTTTCTCCTATATTATAGATTAGGAATATTGACATATTTCCCTCTATATTATAGATTAGGAATCTGAGGCACAGGGAATTAAAACTGTTCCTGTTATTGCAGGCATCTACAACCATGGACTCCAGTGAACTACTTAGTCCACAGCTCTATAATTAAAGCATGATACTAAAATAACTTTCAATTGCTAAATGCACAAGACTTAGAAATATCCCAGAGTCATTTAAAGGCATTATAGAAGATCAAGAAGTCAAACTCTTGAACGAAATGAGTGGATTTTGGATTATACTGGATTTAAACCTGAAGATGTATCTCTCGGAAAGTTTTTTTTTTTTTTCTTAGAAATAAATATAATGAACACCACTAGTTTTGAGGAATGGAGAGAAGACAGCTTAAGTATACTGGTCACCAAATATGTGCCAAGTCTTGTGCTCAGCATGTAAACGCTATGCAAACTGATTGGTATATTATGATCTTATAGAAATAATGGTAAGATTGGGGAGAATCTTTCCCCAAACCATTGCGTTGCTGTTATTTTGTTGGTTCTCCCTACTCCAGAGATACTGGTTTGCCCTTTGCTAGGAATTCTCAACCATCGTAAGAAAGAGGCAGAGGTGAGAGAGAAGGGTGAGAAGCATGGCAAAGGGCGGATCAGGAAGCTGTGCAATGTGGGCCTTTCTTTCATTCAAGCTATTTTATGAGTCCTCCTCCTCATCCTTGACATCCTCTTTCTCCTCCTTTTCTTCCCTCTTCTTCATTATTTTCTTTGTACAGATAAGACAATAGGCCCGTCGAAGTTTAGTCAATTACTCAAGTTCACATGTTAATGGGTCAGGATTTGATTCTGATTAAAGAGTCTGTGCTTTGCTTACTGAAGTGATTGCATAGTATCTATAACTTCTAAAAATGCTGGTCCCTCCACAGATTTTTCTATATTGGTTCTGTTTTCTTACAAAGTAGAACCACCATATCAACACTGAACTGCTAATCTTTAAATATTTATATGAGAGAGGAAGAAGATGATTTAGCTTAAGCCACAAATACTTGGGGTTAGTAAAAACTAACATTAAGTACTTTTTCACAGAATATTCTCGTTTTAATTTTCCATAACTATTTATTGAGAACATACTACATGCTTAGCACTGTGTTGGTTTCTGAGGACAGAATAGTAAGTAATAATAAAAATGTCCAGCAGAATACCTATTGAGAAATATCAAAGAAATTTAATTATGTTTATTAAGGTACTTAGGACATTGGTTCATTAACTAACATGTAATGTGAATTTTAAAAATCAGATTAGTAAAATGAAAGCTAGGAGCACTGTAGGAGTGAGGTATAGGGTCATAAAATGGGATTTAAATTTTGGGGTGCCCTAGACATTTTGGAAGCCAATGAAGGCAAAATTTATAAGGCAATGTACAATAGAGTGGTTGATAAAGACAACCTGCTTCTTTCTAATTTTGTCCCCATCTTTGTGCTGCAGACATGGGCATCCAGCATTAGCCATGAAGTGAGCTTTCCCATCCCACCTGGGCATGCCACATTTTTTCTTTGACTTGTCTGACACACTTGGGGAAGTAAGAAAAGGTTCACTACCTAGTGTTGCTCAAACAGTTAACCTATTATATGCTTCTTGGACCGCCTGTAGAACTCGTCTTTGACTTCTCAATAGATGGGATACTACAAGTTGAAAATAACTTTCCATCACCAGGGTTACTCCAGAAAATGTTCCTAGCAAAGAGCTGCCATTCAGTCTATGAAGAACCCCTCCCGCCACAATGTTATTAGGAACATGAGAATAGAGGCAGATGGAGAGAGAGGAAGAGTCTAACACTCAGCATCTTCAGCCAAAAACTACTGTTTCCACCGGGTATTGTTTCAATGGAGACAGTCAGGAGGAAGGTAGGAAGGGACAGGTGAAAACACAGAAGCTGCTAATTTCTTTAGGATGCTGATGGCTATGCAATCATTCATCCAGTCTACAAATATTTATTGAGCACCTACCATGTGCCACACACTGGACCAGGCACTAAGCATATTCTCTGCCTGTATGTATCTCACACACGAACAGAACGTGAACTGGTCCAGAGAGAGCATTGAGCCAATCAATGGTAAGGAAAAGAGGACATTTTCTGAGTGCCTATACTCCTTTTATTTAATCTCCACAAAAAAACCATGAAAGATATTATTATTATCACCATCTCCATTTTAAGGGAAGAGACAAGGGATCATAAAGTTTAGATAACTGCCCCAAATTGTCTAAAAAGTATTAAAAAACACCAGAATGAGAACTCTAATCTAGGTCAGTCTAACTTCATTACTTAGGTAATTGGCGGCTGAATGAATGTCTTGTATCCATTTCTTAGTTTATCACAAGTAAGGGTTTATCCTGGGTTGGTTTTTCTCTGAACACAGCACAAATATGACCCACTCAAGTGTTCTTGGGGATAACAATTCTTTTTACCATTAACTACATTCAAGTATTATTAAAAGGGTAAATCTGCCACTATCTACCCATTGAAAAACTTAAAAATCAGACTCATATTGAAATGACATTAGCAATATTTGGATTATGCTCTTGGTTACTTAATTTGGCTACATTTTCTGGCCATGAACATTGTCTGGAAAATCTCTACCAGAAATGGCTAGAAATGGCTGGAAAAATCTCTACTACTTACAATGCACAATTTGCATCGATGAATTTTTTTCCCTGACTGCAAAGTAATGGAACAGATTGCAATAATTCAATCAAACCAGACATATCTATAATAATAGATGAAACTGGTTTATTAAACCTTGGCTGGTCTTTTAAGTGCTTTACATTTTACTGCATTTATTCACCTCATTTAATCCTTCCAACGTCCCTCAAAAGTACTTCTTTTTCTGTGTTTGTTTGTTCTTTTGTTTTTTGCGACCCGGTCTCATTAGGTAGCCCAGACTGGCCTCCAGCCACCTGAGTGCTGGGATTACAGGCGTCAGCTGCCACACCTGGCTCCTCTAAAGCACTTCTGATCAACATCATTCCCCTATGAGTGAACACCTTCTGGTTCAAGGAAGTCAAATACTAAGGATCTTCTTCCAGATCACGTAGCTGACAGATGACAGTGTGGGGATTTGAACCTACGCGTGCTTCCATCGTTCGCCCATGGGAGGAAAATGACCCCTGCCTTTCCTCTGATTGTGTTAATCAGAAATTTTAAAATATTGGCAAAGGCTGTATCAGAACGAAGCTTAAAAGTGAAAGATCATCTCGGGTCGCATCATGCGCATCTTTAGACTTGCGCACCGCAGAGGGAAGTGAGACCACAGTCTGGTCAGGGTTAGGCGACCCCCAGTCCTGGGGTCAGAGGCCACCCGTTGACTAGGTATCTGCCTGGTACTTGCCTTCAGGGTCAGGGGACCGAGACTTCTCCGTGGGGATTCTGCGGCTCCATCTGGCGCCCTTGACTGCAATACAGAGCGCCAGAGGGAGCTCTGCTGATTGTTCCTCACCAAGCCTGGTGGAACTCATTGGTTTTTCTGCGTCTCCTTGTAAAACACAGAAATGATTTTGTGTCCCTTTGTGTCCTGAACAGGCTAAAGCAGAGCTAAGGCATTTTACCTCTGCACTTCGAATGAGTCTTCCCTCAATATGCTTCCCTCGCTGAGTCCAAGAAATGCCGGGAACAAGGATGCCCTGGGGAGCGTCACTGTGGTGTGTGAGACATGCGGTCTGCTGGAGGAACAGGGAAGGGGGCTGCATGAGCCTCGGCAGAGGTAGTGGAAGGCCTTGAATTTGCTCCAAGCAGGGTCTGGATGCTTTTGTGTGTTTTCTGGAGGAAAATTAAGAAAATGAAGGTGGATGGGATAAAGAATGTGGGAGCCATTGCTGGGAAGGAGAAGCTTTTTTTTTTTTTTAATTTTTTTCTCCCTGAAAAGAGATATCACTGAAGGAAAACAAATATCTGACTCTTTTCAAATATTCAATAAGAAATCTTTACTGTACTTTTTAAAGACCAACAAAACAAAACAAAACTGTAAAGTATCTTTGTACTTTCCTGGGAATGTATCTCATAAAAGTATGGAGAGAACAAAAAAGAGAAAATGAGAAGATAAAAGAGAAAAGTGGAGGGGGAGAGGAATGGAGGCAGGGAAAGGAGGAAGGAGGGAGAGAAAGAGTGAGAGAGAGATTATAAATATAAATAAATACTAGAAAGCCTGATCTTACAGAACATATCAGCAATAGCCAGGCTTTTGTTTTGTTTTGTTTTGAATACTGTCTCACTACATAGTTTAGGCTGGTCTTGAACTCACTATGTATCCCAGGCTGGCCTCAATCCTGATCCTCCTGCTTCAGCCTCTTGATCACAGGCATACACCACCATGCCCGGCTTGAAACAGTTATTTTATTTCATCTCTTTCTGCCCTTCTCTCTTCCTCCTGGGATGCTCAGGTGTCCCACACAGGTGTTTCATCCACATTTACTTTTTTCGTTTTATTTTTCAATGGTCAAATATATAATGGTATATACTCATGATGCACATGCCATTTTAACGTATGTATACATTGTGGAATGGCTAAATCAAGCTAATTAAAATATGTATTACTTTACATACCTATCATCTTCTGACGAGAACACTCTAAACCTACTCTTTTAGCTGGGCTTGCTGGCACATACCTGTAATCCCAGCACACTGGGAGGCTGAGGCAGGATGATCACAAATTCGATCTCAGCCTAGGTCATTTTGTGAGCCCCTGTCTCAAAATTTAAAAAATAATAATACTAAAAAAGGGCTGGGGATGTAGGTCAGTGTGAAGGCCCTAGGCTCAATCCCCAGTAGTACAAGAACAAATAAAGAAATTTAGTCTCTTAACAATTTTCAAGCATCTAAAGCATTGATATTACCTATATACACCATGTTATACCACCTACACTCATTCTACTTGGGTATCTCCAGTGTTCTCAGTAGCTTCTGCCTCTTACTCCTCACTCCAACCAATGTTTGCTGGTCCCAAAGGTATTAAAATAAAGTGCCTTTGGGGTCAGTAAATGTTCTTTCAAATCCCAAACCTGCTGTACCTGGGCTGCCATATCTGACCTTAGGCAAGTCACTTCTCACTGGGACTCAGTTTCCTCACTGGTGAAATGAAAGGCTAAGAGTGAACTAAATCTATCATCCTTTCTTACTGATGACGCTATTTAAATGGACCTATAGTTCCCGTAGATTCCTTCTCCCTGTTGGCTGGGGTGAACTTACCAGTTTCCCTAGCTTCTCTGATCTTCACTTTCAGTTGAGATGCTAGTTAACAACACAGAGTTCTGGCCATCTCCCAAGCCACCACTTCCATCTCCAGGGCAGGGTCTGGGAATTAGGAAGAGGCATGAAGAGCCCCAGGTGATTCTTATCTTCAGGGAAATTTGGAAAACAAGAGGCTAAGCTAATTGGATTTCATGAGTGATGTGCTTTGATGTGCTATTTGTCCTAGTTAAAAATATTTACATTTTAAAGGGACCTGACTGCCTAAACCCAAACTTTTTTAGTGTTAGTGAAAAAAACAAAGGGAGAAGAGCAAACATCTACTGAGAACCTCGTTAGTGCCTGGAAACAGCTAAATGTCATAAAATCTGTCCCACCCTCCTGTCACTAAAGGAGTCCTTGAGCAGGTAAGCCACTTGCCTAGGACTCAATTTCCTTATCTGTAATGTAGAGTAAAAATAGTACTAACTTCTAGTTATTGAGAAGGTTATATAAATTTAGCACACATTTTGCACATAATGAACACTCAACACGTATTTCTTCTGTTAGACCCCAGGAAAAATATGCTATCTTACCCACTTCACAGATCTCGAGAGTAGATTCATGTGGGTCAAATTTATTACCAAGATGTATTTTACAGGTAATTTGTAAGTGATTGAAGTGGGATTCAAACTCTTGTCTGCACTGACTCTAAAACTTTTATTCCTTTATCTGTACTTATGATCACCCGTCACAGCAGAGTGGAAAGGAAGCCAGTTAGGTGATTTAGTAATATTACTGGTCCATCCAGGAATCTTTGTTTTGATGGTCGTTGTTGGACTTAACTGGATGATCCATTCCTGCTAGTGGAACAGACTCTAGTTGGCACATTCTTCAGGCTTTTGGATGGTTCAGCTTCTTCCATATGTATCAAGGTTGAGCCCTTTGAAGTTATACAGACTCTTCTCTTGAGGGTTTTATAATTCACCATATTCCTTTCCTGACTGACTCGGCTCAGGTTGGATCATTTGATATGCATTTCTAGTTTGATCTCTTGTTTAGGAGAGGTAGTTTCCACAGACAAATAGAGAAACAGAGTTTTCCATCCCAGAAGCAAGTGTTTGATGTACTTCCTGGACCTGAAACAGAGAGTGGTGGTTTGCCTTCTCTATACTCACATCTGTGTCCAGGTGCAGAATTTGTTCACTGTAGGGACATTAAATTCATCAACATATATTGTGTCCATGCTGGCGGGTTTGCACACCTGCCAGGCACAGCTGTGATGATTTACACATACGGAAGCTGCTTTGGATGGAATGTTTTTAGTCTCCAAAATTCATGTGTTGATGCTCTAATACACCATGTGATGGGGTTTGGAGACACAGCCTCCTTGAGGTAAGTAATCAATGTTCAAAGAGGTCGTAAGGGTGGTGCCTGACCCGGTAGCATTAATGTTCTTACAAGAAGAGGGAGACCAGAGTCTTACTTGCTCTCATATTCTTTCTCCCTTTTCACATCTTCCTTTTTTCTCCTCTCTCTCATTCCTTCTTTCCCCCTGTCCTTCTCTCTTCTGTGTAAGGGCACAGCAAGAAGACAGCAATCTATAAGCCGGGACTCAACCATGCTGGCATCCTGAGCTCAGATTCCAGCCTCAAGAATTTAAAGAAAAAAAATTTCTGTTGTCTAAGCTATCCAGGGTATGGTATTTTGTTATGGCATCCCAGGCCCAGAGACAGACACCTATGCCACTTTTTGGGCAGACTTTGCAAAAGTAGATGTGCAATTACTGACTTGAGCAAAGCCAAAGAAATAAATCAATAGATAACTCAAGGTGCCTGTGAGACATTTCAGTTTGAGGAGTTTGAGAAGACAAATTTGAAGGAAAGCAAAGTTAGGAGAACTAGTATTGCTCTACCAGTCCTGGTATGCTCACTGTAATTTACTTTACTTCAAAATTAGTCTTTTAAAAATTGTATGCTTAGCAATAGTTAAAATGGTAAGTTTTACGTTATATGAATTTTATCTGAAAAAAAACTTAAGGAGTTTTGATATATCATATCAAAGTAGGGGTACAGAGTAATAAAATATGATTTTATAAAATAGAATGCTGTATGGCAGTGGTTATAAAGGGATGAAATCAATGTGTATAAACAAATAGATCATCATAACTAATGTCAAGGAAAAATAAAAATTGCAGGAGGTAGCGTTAAGTAGCTAAAATATATACAATAATGCTATGGGTTTTTTTTTTTAATATTGCCCATAACTTTAGTGATATTTAGACTAAAAATGTGGGTCCAAAGGATGCTTACCTGATGAAGATTACAGTTGTCTGTAAAGGGTGAATGGCTTTGGGAAAAAATTCAAAAGGGAGACTTTAAAGCTACTGAATGAATTTTAAAAAAAAATTTAAATACAATTCTATTTAAATATAATGGAGCACTTGCTTTTGTTAATTTTAGAGGTTAAGTACATAGATGTTGGTTACATTATTATCTATGCTTTTCTATGCATTTAATCACCTCATCCCGTATAAATTTGGGCATATCTTTGTAGATTATTTCTGGGAAGCTAAGAAGAAATCAATCACAGTGCTTGTTTTAAAAGGGGAGAAGAACTGGGAGACGGGGTGTGAGTCAGAGGTAGGAAGGAAATGCATCTCAATGCTGGGAACTTAGGGACGCTGTTTGAAGTCTGCTCTCCCGCCACCTGTAAAAATGAGGCACTAAGAACCTGTCCGTGGGGATGTATGCCTGTCAGCTTTTCTTTGTTGAAAGCAAACATTCGAGAAAAACAATTTAGAAGTGGAAAGACTTGTTTTGGCTCATGGTTTCAGAGGCTTATATCCATGGTCAACTAGCTCCATGGTTTAGACCTCTGGTGAGGCAGAAACATCATGGTGGAAGGGTGTGGCAGAGGAAGGCTGCTCACCTCATGGCAGCCAGGAGGCAGAGGAAGGGGCCAGAGAGGAGGGGGCAGAGGACTTAGTGTTGTCCCTATGTCCCACTCCCTTCAACTAAGCTCCATTTCCTGTTTCCATCACCTCCCAATAGTGCCATCACATTATGATCTCATCAATGAATTCATCAGTTTGATCATCCAGTGACTTCCCTAAAGCCCATCAGATGGCAACAAAATCTTTAGCACTAAGTTTTGGGGGGATATTTCTTTTTTTGTTTGTTTGGTTTTTTTTGTGTGTGTGTGTGGTGCCGGGGATCAAACTCAGGCCCTTGTGCTTGCAAAGCAAGCACTCTAATCACTGAGCTAAATCCCCAGCCCTTGGGGGGATATTTCAAGTCTGAACCATAAACAGATAAACAGCCAGGTCAGGATATCTATATCTATATCTATATAGATATCTATATCTATATCTATATAGATATCTATATCTATATCTATATAGATATCTATATCTATATCTATATAGATATAGATATCTATATATATAGGCTGGAAGGGACCCAAGTGCAGGGTTTCTGTGCTGGTGCAGTCAAGTGAGCCCACTCTCGGACACCCCTATGTTTACCAGTCAGTGACAGCCCTCAGGCCTCAGTGTTCAGAGTTTTTATGAGATTTCATTACACTGACATGATTGATCAAATCATTGGCCATGTTATTGAATTCAGTCTAGACTTCCTCTCTCCCAAATCCTCATGTGCTCTGAGTGGGTTTTGGAAGGTGGTTGGATCCTGGATTCATTGGAGGATTCATCCACCTCGGTGTTCAGTAGCTAAGTGCACAGCTGGAAGGCGGGGCCGAGTCAGAAGAGGCAGGTTATGGGGGTGTGACCTAGAAGGGTGTGTCTCTCTTCTCAGCTCAAACCTTCTCTCTCTGCTTCCTGGAGCCCTTTTGTGAGTGACTTTCCTGTGCCGGGACACTTCTACCATGCTGTTTTTCCCTTACAACCAGCCAACCACGTATGGATTAAAACTTCTGAAACTGTGAGCCCAAATTAACCTCTCTTCCTTTAACTTATGAGTACAGGGTGTTAGGTCTTATCAAAGAGAAAAGTGACTAAGACAATTGGTGTTATTAAAAATATACTCAGTTGTTTGCATGAACTCATGTTTAACTTAATATACGTGCAGATGGCTACATGTGTATATACAGAGTGAGCACACGTACACATACTTCCTTCTCTGCCAGCTGAGGGCACCTAGAAGCAATAATAATCCAGTAGCAACAAGTACTCCTAAAGCTCATAGTGTCAACCCCAGGGAGGAGGAGACAGGGCCCCTACCCCTTAAAACAGGATCACCACCCCAGATTTGGTGGTGACCCAGCTTTGGGCACCCTCACTCCTCCAGAGTGGCTTTGTACTGCTTCCTCTTGCAACACTTGCAATAAAGTACTTTCACTTTGCACTGGTCTTCTCTGACTCCTTTTCCTCTTTCAATGTCAGAGAGAGAGACAGGCTTGGGGAGAGTGACTCCAGACCCCAGAGCCATGGGACGTGTGTGGTACCGGGAATTGAACCCAGGGCCTTCACGCCAAGCAAATCTCCAGCCTTTAAAAAAAGTTGGTTTTTTTTTTTTTTTTTAATTTTGAGACAATGTGTTGCTAAGTTGCCCAGGCTGGATTTGAACTTGCAATCCTCCTGCCTCAGCCTCCCAGAGTGTTGGAATTACAGATTTGAGTCACCACATGCAGCTACCAGGGCTCCTTGAAGAAATGAATGATTTAAGACTGGGGGGAAAATAACAAAGGATAAACCGGGTGCCTCTTAGAGTGCCCGAGAATAGAGAAGTGTTTGGGAAAAATCTCTGCAATGATATGGGCAGCGTGTCAAAGGCACAAAGAAGTCCACTGAAAGAGGTCTGAACGGCCAAAGCTGGAACAATTTCAGCAGTGACAGACTATAGTAACTTTGGATGACAGCCCAAAGCCTGAAATAAATATCCATAAGTCCATATAGGTATAAATAAATAATATAATACATAAATAAATGAGGGATAACAAACATTTCATGCAGAAGAAACCAAAAAATGTATATAGACACTCCTTCAAGGAAGGAGAATCTGTCTGTTCTTTTTAAGTGTGGGCTGCAAAGAGAGACTTCTTTTCAGACAGTAGAGTATGACAAAGGAGACCAAGAGTAACTCTGCAGGGAGCAGCCTGGAAAACAGTACTCGGCCTCATGACCAAGGTTATCATCAGCTGTGATGAGTCCCAGCGACAGCAGGTGCCTGCCTACAGATTCAGTTTAATCACGAGGGAAAGCTACATGATAGTTGACCAGTTCTCCTCAAACTGTCAAGGAGATGCAAACAAGTCAGGCGCGAGGAACTTGCACAGACAAGAAGGTTTGAAGGTGAGGAGATGGCTAAATGGAACCATAGTGACCAGAATTGGGTCCTGGGACGGAGAAAGGACATCAGGTAACTTGAATAAACTACAGATTACTGTTCATAATAATGTATCAATATTGGTTCAGTTACCGTGACAAATGCACCATGCTAACATAAGATGTTAATAATGAGAGGACCTGGGTGTGGGGTGGACAGAGACTCTGTCCTATTTTCACAGTTTTCCCATAAATCCAAACCCATTCCAAAATGAATACTTCATTTAAAAAAAAAAAATCCTTCTCCTTTGCAATGTCCCAGACTAAAGGAAAAGAAGAAAATGATTCATTCTACCATAGTTACAATACCCATTCAATATGCTACTCAAGGATAAATTGGATTATCTAACTGTTAAAACTAAGGTGTGACTTTCTAATAAGCTTAACATTTTCAGGTGGTATTTACATTTTAAAAGAGGTTCTTATTTACTCAAATCTCAAAATATAATACCCAGAAGATACTTCTGTGCAGATCCTTTTTCATGCTGCAGATCTGTGACTACCATAGGCAAGCTGCTCAAAGAACAACACAAAAATAATTTCACAAACTTCCCAACAGACCTCTTACGTCTCTGAGGACAAAGTTGGTAGCTTTTGGCTTATATATTTAATTAAAATTTCAAAAGACTGCACAAGCACAGACACAGCATGGTGCAATGAAAAGATTTTGGCTGGTAATATAAAGACAAATCTGAGTTCTAATTATGGTGCTGGCACTTTTACCTTTGTGGCCTGGGCCAGGGTGTTTAACTGTTCTGGTCCCCACATCCCTTACTTTAAATAGGTGTGACTGAAGAGACTGTGCTGCCTAGGTGACATAACACATAAAAAATACCAAGTATGATGCCTGGCACACAGGAAATTAAAAAACAAAAAGATGATTGTTATTGTGGTTTATCGACATCTTTGTCTTCATTGCAATGGCTCTGTCCTTTCCAAGCTGAATAACCTGGAAAAAATTACAACATATCTCAGCCTCAGTTTGCTCATGTAAAATGAGGATACAAATTTACATTCCATACAGAGTTTCTGTGAGGATTAAATGAAAGATGTTTTTTACCATGCTGTTTGTATCTCTCTCTCCCTGACATAGTCTGTCTGTCTATCAATCTAACTGTGGTAAACTTAATTGTGGTCAACTTGAGCAGGAATGCCCAGCTGAACTGAGTTGTCATGGCTTTGGGCACAGAAGATCCACCTGCAGAATATTGCTGACACAGCTTAAAGGAGAATGGGAGCTGAAGACTGCAGATAACTGTTTACTAGGAGAAGCTCTGTTGTGCTGGTTTCCCTGAAGCGAACCCAGCTGTTCTCATCGAAGAAGGAGTTTGGGGCCCTGCTTTGTTGGGGATGGCTGCTGTTCACTTCAGGGGAGCTCTCTCTGGTCTTCATCTCACCTGTGAGCATCATACCCTGGCTCCAGTATAGATTTCTTCAGCCTTTTAGTGCAGGCATGGACCTACAAGGGACAGTGCCAGAGACTCCCAGGTCTTGATTGGATCTTTTGGGTCTCCAGTAGATAGATAGATGTTCTACACTATTCTTGCATTTGGCTTGTGTGTTAATGTTGTAATTTGTAAATGTCCTGTATTAAATCTGCATTCTTGCACACCATTGACTCTAGAGAAGTAACCAATATACAATCTATCTATCAACCATCTATCATCTTTCTGTTTATCTTCCTATCATCTATCAACCTGTATTTATCTTTCTTTCTTTAACATTTAAATGAACAAGTCCAAGTTCCCATAAAATTGGTTAACAAAATAGAACTAGAAAATTTTCTTTCAGAAACTTGTAATTGTTATTAGCAGTGGAAAGGAATGAGTTTTGAAAAGCTCAGAGGACCTCTTTGATATTCATGCGTTCCAGAGAAAATTTTCAAATAATGCATATAAATGAAGGAAGCTTTAAGCTGCAGTAATTTAAAGGAAAAGTATTAGTTTTGAATGATACTGAAATTGTGGGTTTAATTACATTCCCAGTGTCTTGAATTTAGAGTATAAAATAAAACCAAACCTAGGGAGGCTGTCTCTTCTTATAGATTGCCCCTAACTAATAAATTTTTTTTGAGTTAAAAAAAAAATTGGTGTTTTCTTAGTGGTGGTACTGAGGCCAGCCCAGAAATCATTATAATTCTAGATTCTTTGAAGCCTGGAGCCAGGAATAGTTCTTTTATTTTTCAATATAGCTGCTCATATTGCAGCATCCTTGCAAGCAGTTGGGCAATAAAAATTTAAAACTTTACAGTCATACTGAGATAATCAACATAGTGTTTAAATATTCATTGTTATTCTGGTCAACCCACTCTCTGCCTAAGACCACACAGACCCTGCTTCTTCTCATACTCCAGCCAATAAATGGGCAGATGTAACAGCCAGATTGTCTAGTTGAGTCCATGTCCAAGATTTTTTTTGGATTAACTGGAACCTAGCATGGAAAATGAAGGGCAGGGAAGGAACTAGAGGGAATTCCTCCTGGGAATTATGGTGCCTATTAGCATGGAGTAGGCAAGAAATTCTACTATACAGAAAGCAGTTTAATATGGCTTCAATTGGCTTTAACATGGCAGTTTTATTAAAAGACATTTTCTGATTATGGCATTTTATTTCTTTGCAAATTTTCATGGCACTTTATTTTGTGGAATCTATAGAAACACACACATGTAATATAGCATAGCACAGGGTCAGTGTGGTAGGTTAACAGCATAGACGTTGAGGCAAAGTCTGTCTTGATTATTGCCTGATTCTTTGGCATCTAGGTGTGTAAATTTGGCAGTTATATAATCCCTCTGTGACTCAGTTTCCTCTTTTATTAACTAATTTTATTGGTACATTTTGGAGAGAAAACAATCCAAAAATTCATTTGGAACTAGAAGAGACCAAGAATAGCAAAAACAATCCTGGGCAACAAAGGCAAGGCAGGGGGCATCATGATCCCTGACTTAAAATTATACTACAAAACTCCTGTGATAAAAACAGCATGATACTGGCAAAGAAACAGACCCAAGGATCAGGGGAACAGGTTAGAAGATGCAGAAAAAACCTCAAACACACTCAACCACCTCATCTTTGTCAAGGGGCCAAGCACCCTCACTGGAAGAAAGATAGTCTCTTCAGTAAATGGTACTAGAAAAACTGGCTTTCCACATGCCAAAGACTAAAACTAGATCCATACCTCTCACTATGCACTAAACTAAAATCAAAATAAATCAAAGATTTAAATTTTAAAAGAGAAACTCAGTTATTTTGTACAAAATGAGGATGATAGTAGTTGGACCTACCTCTTAGTGTTTTAGTAAAACTTAACTGGGCTAATCTATACAAGCACTTAATGAAATGCCTAACTCATAAAAGGTGGTCACTAGCTGTTAGTTGTTATTACATGTGTGTGTTTTTCAATAAAAATAAATGACAGAATAGAATGTTGATATTCTAACTCTTTAAACCGGGCAACTTTATAAAGCATTGAGGTTTCGACCTCATTGTAGTGGACAAAGAATTCTGATTTCTCTCCCAGGAAATTTTCATGGGCAGCTTAGAAATCTCTCTTGCTCATTTCAGCAAACACTTAAATAATCTCACATGCCTTGTAAAATCCTGGCTATGTAGATTTGTGCTGTCTTTCAGGAATATATTGTTTCCTTCTGTCTTTGCCTCTCATTGTGTTTGGCCTCTCTCTCTCTGTCTTCATTCCTGCCTCTGTCTTTGCTTGTTTTTCTGTCTCTCGTTCCTTCTGTTTCTGACTCCCATATGCACAAAAACAATTGACGGGTGTGTGTGTGTGTGTGTGTTTGAGTGTACATGTGCAAGACATATAAAACTGATTTTTTTGTCTTACGTCTTATACCAACTCTTTTTCCTTTATCACGAGGAGGTGGGATTTGAAAATAGGCACACATTCATTGTCCTCTCCAAATGTGAACTGGGCCAAGTGCAAGGCAAGGGCCCATGTTCTGTGAATCTGCATTGCAAACACACCAGTGTTTGTTTAGAAAGTGTTCTGTTCAGGAGCATTCCCCCTTGCCCTTGAAATCTCATTTAAAATTATCCATTTGTACTTTGCTCTTTGTCTGTTTTTGCTACTCAGCCCTACCCAAGGTCAGTCACCTTTCTTCTCTGGGTTTCAATTATCTTTGGTGCTTTTATTCCCATCTACAATTTTAGTTGCTACCTAGCAATTTGAATAAGGGTGTTCAGCCTCTGAGATTTTCAAGAGAATAGAATCCTTGATAATAAGTATTAGTTGACAAGCCCCATTTTCTGTCGGCATTGTTTAATGGCCAGGAGAATGAAATGTAAACAGTAAGACAAATCCTAGTATATTCTTTTGAGTAATACACCTATTAATTTCACTTAGAGCAGAAAGCCTGTAGTCTTCATTTGAGGAAAGAGCTTTTGACATTAGGAATTTTATCAAATTTGTCCAGAGTAGACTGGAAGCTGATTTTGAACACATCAAACCAGTATCTACAAGAAACTGTCATGGCAGGGTTTGTTTTTTGTGGCTTAAAAAAAAAAATCCCAATAACTTTTTGACCTATACCATCTATCTTTGGAAAATGGTTTCCACATGTGTGACAGATTTGGACTGCCTCTGAAAACACAATTTTTATTTGACAGTTTTAATATTTTGAACACTCTATGTTGACATTTTTATCAGATGGGTTGTTTTTGTTGGCAATGGGAGTTTGCAAACTAATAAAGAAAATAAGAAAGGAAATTAGCTTGAAACTGCTGGGTATTTGTGATCAGAAGGTAAACGAAGGAGGTACTAGAGTCTAGAAATAATTATCATCACCGCCACAGTCCTCCATTAGTGTTGGCAAAAGAACCAGGGTCTGACAGTTAAATTAAAGCTTGCAACCTAGTGAAAAATTAGCAACAGAAAGCTTGAATTCTGGTAACATCACACTGCATGCCATTTACTGTAGAGCTTGACAACTCTGTTCCATTCATAAGATTCATCGGGGAGTAAAGTGTGCTTGGAGAATGAATTCACCTATAGCAAGCAGTGTTTACAAAGCGCTGGCCCAACCTGTTTCCTGTGAAATAGAAGCTTGTTCAAAAGAATTTTTCTTTTGTCATATAGCACTAGATGTTGGTTGGAGTCTGGGCCTTGAAGTCAGGCAGACTAGAGGGTAAAGCCCATCTTCAACACTTATTAGTTGTGTGTCCTTGGGCTAGTGACTTAATATTTCTGATCCTCAGTCGTCTCATCTTCCAAGTGTGGATGATAACATGGCCTATCTAAGTAGAGTTGTCAAGGAGTACAACTTGTCAAGGAGTACAACTTGTCAAGGAGTTGTCAAGATAATATATTTAAAGTTTGAACCCTGATGCCTGACATCTTAAATAATGACAATAGCAATTACTCTAATTGTTGTTGAAACAAACAATAGAAGAAAAGATTAGTTGCATTGCTGACATTCGGAGAATTTTTGGAAAACGTAGAAGTTGGACTGACACATGCATCTGTGTTGGGAGAAGAGTGGCCCTGAAACAAGAGGAGAAGGCTTGAGTAAAGGTCTGAGGATGAGAGAGTTTATGGACTGTTCACTGATCAGGAGAAAGTCAGGGACAGGAAAGAACCTTGAGCCAGTAAAGTTTCAGAATCATTTTTCTTTGTCACTCTTTGGCCTTCTAGGTGGTCAGATGACTTGTTAAAAACAAGGCTCCCTTCTTTATGGCAAGGTAGTACTCCTCGTGTAAACATACTGCCCTTTCTTTATCCATTTATCTGTTGATGAACATATAGGTCACTTCCTAGTTTTAACTATTATGAATTGTGCTCCTTGAGTCATATGTAGGAAGATGGATGTAATTTGAGACCATAATGCTAAGTGAAATAAATCAGATACACAGGCTTAACGATCACATGGTTTCTTTTACATGAGGAACCCAAAATATAAATAAAGAGCAAATAAAAGATGGATAATAGGAAATAGGGAGATAGATCATTCATAAATGGAAAGGGGACCAAGAGATGGAGGGAGGGGGAAGGGCAGGGAAGGGGGCTAAAAAAAAATAGGATGTGTTATGTACAAGTACCAACTCCCCATGAGGAATGTAATCATTGCGTACTGCAAATGTGTGCTAATAAAAAAATTGAAAAAAAAAAGAGGCTCTCTAGTCTGGTTGTTGATTGTCCAGACCAGAGAGGACCCAAGGGAAGCTCTGCCTTTCAGGGAGCTCATTCCTCCCAAGGTCACCCAACTCAGCAATCTCCCCCTTTCACTTTGAGTGGCACTTGCTAATCTCATGGATCAGAAGTGGTGTCTGCAAGTTGACTACTCATTTGGGAAATGGGTACAACACTGCAATTCAAATATATTGCTATTTTTTAAACAAGGAAGCTAATCTGCAATGTCTATTAAAATTAGATACAGAAAGACCTTCCACAAATCTAACTTTGAGGAATCTATTTCATATAAATAAAAGTACAAGTACATAAAAAGAAATAGAGTAGCATTATTATTACGGCACACTGAGAATGGTTATAAATGCTAGAAGCAAACTCAGTGCTGTCTGCTGGTTGAAGTGGTTGAATTAATGGAGAAGTTTCCTTACTCTATGGAATACTACACAGTTTTTATTGGAATTAATTGTATCCTATGTGCTTAGCAAGTTGCATTATTATGTATCAAGCTGAGCATGTTGCATGTATCACACTAACCTGAGTCAGTTGCCTACTAGAAACTAGTATGATTCATGTTTTAAAGTTAGAAAAAAACTTCATGTATGTGACTATGTATGTTTTCATATGGTTGTATAAGCGTAGAGAAAGTACAGAAGTTCACACACCAAACTTAGCCTTGTTTCCTTGGTAGAAGAGTGACGGCTTGAGCAAATAGAGAGAAAATACTGCCTTATTCTTTGAAAACCTGTTTCTGATTTGTTCCCACAAGCATGCAATTTGTAGCATGGATGGAAAATTCAATAAAGTATATAAAATAGGTGCTTACCTCCTGAATGAGTATACAGTAAAAGACTGTAATTGAAGAAAAATTGTGGGAACCTTAAGCACAGAAAAGAGAGTAACAGTAGCTTTTTGTTTGTTTGTTTGTTTATGTGCTGGATTGGCTTAAAAATCTGCTTGAGTGGGAGTTTCTCTCCTTTCTGTGCCATGAAAGGGATGCTATAAAGTCAACCGACATGTCCTAGTTCAGCAGAGAAACTTCCTTGCACGAGGTGGTCCTTGCTCATCCCCTACTTGATCCTTACTCACTGGTTATAATGACCTGTTTGCTCAGCAGACCTGTCCCCTCACATACACAGAGATATGCACAGATCTTCACTGAGTTTCATGCTGTTCCTCATCTATCTCTGGGAACACTCTACCCGCTTCTTATCATCTGATTAATTTTCATTAACTTGGGAATGCTCATTTACCCACGAGTGGACTAAGCACCATTCACATGCACCTCTTTAGCATCTTTAGCCAGCTTCTAACTCAACAATGCTATATGGCTTTGAAATAATTTGCATATGTACTGTCTGTCCCCAACATTAATTTTATTTCTATCTCTTACTGAAACCATTTTAATTGGGTTTCTGTCCCTCAAAAGCAAGAGTTGTCACATCTGCTAAAATACTGTGAATTAGGTGAGTTGTTATTGGGTTTATCTTTCAGATAAGAAAGTAAAGGCTTAGAAAAGTTGGGTGAACTGCTCAAAGTCAGCCAGTGAGGCGTTGATAGGGTCAAACTTCAAACCCATACCTTCCCGGACTCCTACCTTGGGGCTCTTCTACTCTGTCCAGATTATAAATGGCAGAAATACACAGACACTCAGAGGATTTAGCTACTGACTCTGTCACTGTTTTTTTAGATATTCTTCATATTCTAGAACAAGTAGCCTCAGAAACTGACTCTGAGTGGGAGTCTGAACTGTGTGTGCAGGACATTTAGCAGTGTCCCTGGCCTCTACTCAGACACGCCAGGAGCATTCTCCCCAACTGTGTCTGCTGCCGCCTCCAATTGTGAACCACTGATACAGATATCTGTATTCTTTCCAGATAGGATATTCTGGATATTTGTCATTTTTGTACTCATTTTAATGAAAGTGGCCAATTATTTTATAGTATTCACTCACTACTTTTTATTGTACACCTACTGTTATGTTTTAGATTAGAGAGACCCAAAATTTTCATGTGTGGAAAGTGATTCAATCATGGGAACATTATACACATCATGGATTCACCCACTGACGAATTTAGTGGTTAAATGTGCTGTTTAAATGTGGGGCCTGCCTGACACTGGATCACTGGCATGGGGGGGGGTGACCCGGAAGGTGAATTTTCATCTCTGGCTCCTCCCTTTACTTTGCTTCCTGGTTGCCATGGGATGAGCGGCTGTTCCCTACTCAGTCCCTTCCACTAAGTCTTTTTTTTTTTTTTTTTTGGCCTTGGAACTAGCTGACTATGGATCAAATCCTCTAGTGAGTCAAAATAAACCTCTCTCCTTTAAGTTACAGGTATCAGGTATTTTGTCCCAGCAATGAAAATGTGACTAAGACATCTATTGTGTACAATTGCAAAATTATCTTTTCTCTGCATTGTTTCAGCAATATGTCTTAAAAACAACCCCTTTCTCATTTCTAGAGAAGTGTGTATCTGTTGTAGAAGATGTTTTTAACTTCTTGTAAGGTGGTGGGTATTGGCCAGGGCATGGAAAAGAGAAGGGAGTTTGGTCTTAAGATTCCATCTCAGATATTTGCACATCGTGGCATTACTTGGACAAATCCATTAAATCTTTCTGAACTCCAGTTTTGTCTCTGAATTGGGGATGATAATAGCTAAGTAAGTGGTTGTTAGGATCAAATGAGTTGATACCATGGAAACAATGAAAATATAAAGCATTATATAAATGTTATTTTTATATGTATTCTAAAAGTGTTGAGAAATATTTGAGCACAAACATCAACCTGGTACAAACATAGACTTATCAGCAGAATAAGAGAAACACAAAGTTTTTAGAAAGTTTATAAAACAAATGACATAATGTTCAAAAGTATATTTCCTGGCATAGAAATATCATTAGGTGATTAATACATACAGGCATGGAGTAAAAGAAAGTTGAAAATACACTACATTTTATGCTTTGGTGATTATGAACTCTTGGGAGCTGGAGTATCACTGTAGGGTTAGACAAGAAAATGATACTTGATTATGATATTTCCAGGCCTATAGTGCCAGAACAATAATTAAAAAAAAAATCAAGTTGAGACTGTGACACTTTCCATTTTCACAATTTCTCCTGCTTTTGTAAACTCTAAAAATTTACAGATCTCTGTATCTGTTCCATTATCAAGTACTGAAATCCTTGTCTCAAAATCTATTTCACTGTACTAATAGCTATAGCATTGTCTGCAGTTTAGATTTTTCCTTGGAGGCAGAAGATCGCACAATGGTGTAATCAGGAAGGCATGTAAGCTAATTATCTATGCTTGAGTGTTGACTCAGATTTGGCTTTCTAATAAGAGATTTTACAATTAGGTTTTGTAACAGTATGTGGGTGGAAACTTTTCTTGTATGTCTACGTTATATGAATGTGCATATGGAAATGTGAAGGGTGCTGCAGTTGGAAAGCTGTCCAGGGAAGTTATGAAAGGTCTCTACGCAAATTCTGTGTGCGTGTATTTTTTCTTTCTTTTTTTTTTTTTTTTTTTGTGGTGCCGGGGATCGAACTCAGGCACTTGTGCTTGCAAGGCAAGCACTCTAATCACTGAGCTAAATCCCCAGCCCCTCTACGCAAATTCTGAAACTACTGCAAAATCTTTCCAACCAGCATGTGGATCCTGGGCTGGAAGACAAAAAGTCTGGGTTGATTTTTGTCTTCCAATCACTCACTCTGCACCACTGGGAGAGCTACCCCTCTCTGGGCCTCAGGCGTCCCACCTGTAAAATAAGGTTGGAACAAGCCTTTGCTTCCGGGCTGAGTTTTCTCCATCTAGTCTTTATCTCCCCTCTAACCTTCAGCTGCAGTTCAACATGCTCAATTCCAAACACGTTTTCTTTTGCCTCTCCCATCCTAACCCATCAGTTCCTGGTAACTTTATTTTTAATAGCATCGCCACTGTTACAAGAAAAATTTCCAAAAATGGTAAATGGAGTCCCATACTGATATAAGCATGTGTGTACTGAATGTCCCTAAAATCGATGACCACCAGGAACTTGTGAATGCTACTTTGTTTCGAGATAGGATCTTTGTCAAAAACACCAAATTATGAGGATATAGTGAATTCGTGTGGGTCCTAAATCCAATGATTGACAACTTTAGAAGAGGGATATTTGCAGACAGACACTGAGGGAGATTCTTCTCTGTGGAGGCAAAATTAGAGTGATGTGTCTACAAGCCAAAATTACCAACAATCACCAAAACCTGGAAGAGGTAAGTAAGGATCCTCCCCAAGAGCCTTTTGAAAGAAAAACGGCCTTGATCTCACACCTTGATTGAGACTTCAATCCTCCAGAACTGTGAGATTTAATTTACTTTTTTTAAACCATCTGGTTTGTGGTAATATTTAAAAGAAGTTTTAATACGCTAACATACATGTGTTAAAGATTTTATTTATTAATTGAACAAAGAAACCAGGCAGAAAATCATCCAAAGCAAAGTCAAAGAAGCACAGATTTATAAGCAGTGGAGGAATGTTGAAATGAATGTGCACATGGTACAAAACTGGCTTTTTCACTGGGTGCGAGTGGGTTGCCCTTCTTCTGGATATAATTCATTTGCATGCCTATCGGCCAGAATTATCATTATACTTTGCTACCTACAACCTAGAATGTTGTCACCGGGACTCACAAGCACAGAGTCATTTTGTATTTCCCATCTCTGCAGTGCCTCTTGAAACTCAACTCTGTTTTGTTTTTCCTTATCTGATTCTCACCTGGTTTAGGTTTTCAGTGCCTCTTTCTGAATCATTTCTTGAGTTTTCCCTTTTACTCTCCAAAATGACTGCAGTTTACTGTCACTTTAAGGATATAAGGGGGCATAATGGGCTGAATGGTGTTCTCCCCCAAATCCAAGTCTCAGACCAAGTTAGTCCCAAATATGACCTAACTTGAAAGTAGGTTCTTTGAGGGTGTAATTGTTTAAGGGTCTTGAGATGAAATCTTTTGTTTAGTGTAGGCCCAAATCCAATGACTCATGTCATTATATAAAGAGAAGGGGACACAGAGACACAGGCACACAGGGAAGGCTATGCCCAGAGAGAGGCAGAGATTGTCGTGATCATACCCAAGCTTGAAAAAGCGAGAATTCTCCCCAGAGTGCCGGGATGGAGCACAGCCTCAAACACACCTTGATCTCAGCTCAGTGAAATTGATTTTGGATTACCAGCCTGAAGAACTGAGAGAGAATATATTTCTGTTGTTTCCAGTCACCAGGTTGGAAATAATTTTTTATGGTAGCCTTTGAAATATAAGAGGAGAGAGCACTGGAACATAATGCAGTTGAATTTTACCAACAAATTTTGGTAAGGACATACTATGTGGCTTCCAGTCTCATGCCAGTCATGAGAGATGTGGACACTGGTGACCAGGAGCTCCTGTCACTACTGATAACACACAGTAATAGCTTGCCAGATAGGCTGACTTGCTTCCTCTTTGGGCTTCCAAATGGACCCTGCTTTCCATTCCATCATTTGTGTTTTGTCATCGCATTGAATTCCTCCTGAGGACCACTGCAAACTCTCTTGATCCTGCCTTTTAGTCTAAATGCTGCTGTGGTCACAAGTTCTGAGCAGGTGCCACCCTCTCCAGCTAGATAGCTCTTACCCTGGACCTTCAGAGTAAGGTGTGCCATATAATTAATCCTTCAAGTGATGGCTGCAGGGAGTGGATGGTACAGACAGGAAGGGTCATTCTTCTCCCAGCTGGGAAAAGTGGGGTTACACTCCAATTGCTACAGTCATTGATGTCTCACATTGGTGAGGCAGACAGGGAGTTAAGACTACAGCCAAGAAATAGTGTCCAAGAAATAACTCACTTCTGTCCTTTGGCCTTTGCTTAAACAGTATCTTTTTGGACTGAGAACCAGAAAACAAACAAACAAACAAACAAACAAAAACAAAAGAACAAGAAAAAGATCAATTTATGTACTACATAGGAGAAGGAATAATGCAGATGCATTGTCCTAGGAATTAATACAACAGATGGTAAGGGCATGTGTCCTTTTATGTACATGTTACTAAGCATTGAAAAAAGCAGTAATTGGGGCTGGGGATTTAGCTCAGCGGTTAGAGTGTTTGCCTTGCAAGCAAAAGGCCCTGAGTTCGATCCCCAGCACCAAAAAAAAAAAAAAAAAAAAAAAAAAAGCAGTAATTTTTGACAGAAATTGTGACCTTAGGGCAGTTGCCTTTGGCAACTACAATCTCCTTCATGACCCTAGGCAGTGTTCCACTTGTCCCAGCTGGTCCTAAAGGCTAGTCCTCTAACTCTCTCCCTGGCTAGTCCTCAGAAAATGGCCCTCCAACTTCTAATTCTTCTACATCCACTCCAGAGGGATCCATTTTTCATGCCATACCTTGATCAGAAAATTTAAATCGCTGCCATTTCTTATGTTTCCCCTTGAGCACGGCCAGCCTTCTTGAATAGGTCCAAGACTACACTGCTTGTCTTATTTCCCAATTTTGCCCTAAAGTTCCAGGGGTTGAAAGAAACTTATCTTTCCACACTACGACTCTGGTTAAACTCTGATTTTAACATAAACCTTGCTTTTCCATCATTTATCTACATATTTCTATATATCCAGCTTTCTGCATCTAGAAGTTTCCCAAGATTTTCTCAACCACATGAAACCATGAAAGTTTTCTTCTTTGTTTCTAGGAAAGTTCTGGTTCATCACCAACCATACTTTTACTGGTTCCCAGGCCATAGCACCCTTAAAAGATTGATTTACTCTGAATAACATCAGTTTTATATGGTCAGAACCAGCACTCCTTTGCCCATTGAAAATAATTCAGTTAGCTACAATGACATATTTTGTAAAAAAGGAAAATCCTGTAGCATTTTCTAAATGTTTTTTTGAAAGAATTTATTTTAATCACGGGCTTCATTTGGTCAAGAGGAAGAAATCATGCTTAACTAGTTTTTTTCCTCTTGCATCTTGTATTAGCTAGAGTGGAAAG
>PVJO010023434.1:0-26188 GCA_004026905.1 Hystrix cristata | reverse complement strand
TTTTATGTTTAGGTCTTTGATCCACTTCGATCTTAGTTTAGTACATGGTGAGAGACATGTATCTAGTTTTAGTTTTCAGCATGTGGTAAGCCAATTTTTCCAGCACCATTTATTAAAGAGGCTATCTTTCTTCCAGTGAGGGTGTTTGGCTCCTTTGTCAAAGATGAGATATTTGAGTGTGTTTGGAGTTATTTCTGCAACTTCTAGCATCCTGAGGAACATCTTCTGTTCCATTGGTCCTCGGGTCTGTCTTCATGCCAGTACCATGCTGTTTTTATCACAGCATGTCGGGGACTGTGATGCCCCCTGCCTTATTCCTGTTGCCCAGAATTGTTTTTGCTATTCTTGGTCTCTTCTGGTTCCAGATAAATTTCATGATTGCCTTTTCTAATTCTGTGAAGTATGTTATTGGAATTTTGATTGTAATTGCATTAAATCTGTATAGTAATTAAGGAAGTATGGCCATTTTCACTATGTTGGTTCTTCCTACCCACGAACATGGTATGTCTTTCTTTCTGGTGGACTTTGAATGTTCTCTGAAATCATCGTTGGACAGTATTGATAGAATATACTTTTTTTGATAACACAGGATGTTTGAGTGGAGCTGTAAATTAAGAAAAACTAAACCAAACCAAAGAAACCCAAACAGAAAGAGTTAATATTCAAACCAGGCGACTTACCTGGTAAGTTTTGCTTAAATGGTATAATGGGATCCAACTTAAACAAAGTATTTTCAGTTTCCTCAGAACAAACATCCTACATAAACACAAATGATGATATGAGACAGAGATATAACTTGGTTCACAACATTTTCTAAAACTGTAGTTGCAGTTGGATGGCACACACGAAAGAAGATAAATAATGCTAATAACATTTTATTTTGTAACTCACTTTATATGGTTCAGGGATGGAAACAACATACAATACGAAGATACTTTACCAAAATATTTTAAATGGATGCGTTAAGAGGGCCACATTTCCTTGTAATGACCTTGCTCCGAGATTTCTGTCTCTATATATTGAAATGGTGGATTTGGTTCTATATTTTGGTTGGCAAATTTTGCAGACACAGCTATGGTAGAGAAGACACAATAGTACCCTGCCCTGTATGCTGGTGAGGTAGGGACATAACACTAGTGGCTTTTAGCAGCTACCAGATTTGCTAAAAGTAGCCACATTCAATTAGCAGTAAGTGCCATGTACTGGGTGTTACTAGGAATTCAACCTCTTTTGAAGCTGGTTCATAATGTAGTCTTTTTTTTTTTAAATAACAAAAATCTACTCTGGGGAAATAAAGAAAAATTAGCAATGGCAAAATGTAAGCACCTTGAAATTTATTATTAATATTGATTTCAGATATGGGGGCATATGCAGTGAATGGCACTTCTCAATTGCATTATTTCTAAATACTGTTTTATTACAGCTTACTTCTAAATTTAAATTTTAATATAAATGTTGAAGTTGTTTGCTTAGAAACTTATAATATTGTCACAGGCTGCCTATGTGTGTTTCCATTATTTTCTGCAAAGCTTTTTCACCAGTATAATAAAAATTATCATTTCAAATTGGAAGGATGTAGGGAAAAAAAAAAGAATATTCTCTTTGACCTTTCAAGGCGTCAAATTTACCACAATGGAAAGGATTATAGTATGCTATTAAGATGCTATTTTCAACATGTAGTACTTATTTAAAAAAATTGCAACATTTTTCTCTCTTAAGTCTTTGACATCCCTTTCTTGAAAAATGTTTGTGTCCAGAAATTTTCCTGAGGGTTCTGGGCTGTAGGATGATTCTTTCTCATACTTTTCTGCTCTCTCTCTCTCTCTCTCTTTTTTTTTTAAAGGATGTTGTAGGAGAAACAAAAGTGGAGTTGAGCATTTTCCGGAGCCACAGGTTATAACAAGATTAATGGAGTATAATTCATCTAATCGCACCTAGAGTGGGTCAATTTCCTTTATACTTTGTCAGGATTCTTTAAACAGAGCCAAGAACACCCAAATCGTCAAAACTACTGTAGAATGTGCAGTAAATTTTATTGACTGATCGGATTCTGAGATTCACCATAATGAATAAATTAGAGATATTAAACTTGAAGCTTTATAACATACTACACTAGTAACATAGCCACTCATTATATGCTTCTTTGATTATCGATGTGTTTTAAGTCAGGGTTATAATATCCTGTTGAAAAAATTCTACAAATTGTTATCATTTTGGTTTGTCTTAGTTACCACTGAGAATTAAACAATTTCTATATACAGATGAGTTTGAAAAAAAATTCACATAGGAAACTTTTCTCAAAATTGTTCATTTGATTGATTTATAATGGGTTTACTCCCAACAAGTACTAGCAGTTTGAGTGTGTAAATAACTGCCAATAATGTTGACTTATTAAACATATAACATTATTTAGGTAAAAATTTGCTCAGACTTTATCAACATGAAATTTCTAGATTTTTGCAGTATCTCATATAATCTGTTCATGTGGGAAATCAGAAACCCACAATTAAGTCTCCTCTCACCTCCAGCTTCTTTCTTTTCCTCTTAGCCATCTTTGTACTTTCTCTCTCACTGCTCACTTTCTGTCTGCTGTCCTGTTCTTAGACTCCATTATTTTCTGTCATTGATATTAGTCTGCTGCTCTGGGGATGAGCCGAAAGTTATGCCCAGGATCAAATCAATTATGACCGTGCTGGGTGAGGATGGGGAGGTGCATCATAGCTTGTGAGGGGATCACAGAGAGAGACATAGGAGGAGAAAGTAAATGGAGAACAAAAATTCAAATCGAGAGAGTCAATTGTAAGAAACTTTTTTGCCTCAGAGTTATGATCTGGAAAAGAAACAAAAACTTATTTTTAATTAAGAAAAAGGTCTCTTGTAATTTCCTGTCTAGAAAGTAAAAAATATCTGTACCTCACATAAAGTTAGGCCTTCCATTATCATCTAAGAAGTATTACTAAGTCTGATGTCATTGGAAAGAACATAAAAATCTCTATTTATCTTGTATTATATTATTTGATAAGGGATAGACTAAAAGAGTGCTTATTCTACCCAGCCTTTGGCCTATAAAATGAGATTTATGAAATGAAGGACAACTGAAGAAGATAAGCCTCTGCCCCTACCCCAATTTTCAGTTATTCAGTCAAAACCTGATTGATTTCTTTTACTCAGACTAGTGTCCATTCAAGCAATCAGTCTTCACTGACCTTACTGATGCCAGTTTTTAGCCCTTATCTTCTCTGTCGTGTTAGCCACAGTTGGGCCTTCCTGCCATCTTGAGCCCTCCTTGACCTGTCCATTATACTCCAGTGTTTTGCCTTTGTTCACTGACTGCACCTTCTTGGTGCTCCCTAGGATTCAATCCTTGGACTTCTCTCCTTTGTCTTATTCACTTCCAGTATCATGGCTTCAAACACCATCTATCACCCTTTTCCCTTTGAATTCTGGACTGTCTATCCAACTGCCATTTTGGCTTCTACACTTAGATGTCTAACAAGCTTTTCGGACTTCACATATCTAAAAACAAATTCTTAATCTTCCCCCAAGTCTTCTCATCTCAATGGGCTCCATCTTGTTTTACCACAGATCTTTCCTTCCAGGTCTCAGGCCTGTGGAGTGACTTGTCGGGTAACTCTTGACTCTTCTCTTCCATGTTGTTCATCTAAACATCAGAGAATCCTACTGGCTTTATCACAAAAATACACCTGGAATTTAACCATTTCTTAACAGTGCCATTCCCACCACATTTCTTAACACTGCCATCCCTACCACTTTGACCCTAGCTACCACCATTTGTTGCCTGGAACACAGCGGTCACCTCAGAATTGGTCTCTCTGTTCCTGTCTTTCCTGCCCAATAAGCAGTTAGTTCTGTCCTGCTGTCCTTTAAAAATGAAAATCAAGCCAGGTGTGGCCTGTTATTTTAGCACTCTGCGAAGGAGGATTGTTGCAGGTTGGAGCCCAGCCTGGGCACCGTAGTAATTTAGCAAGACCCTGTCTCAAAGTAAAAGATAAAAACTGGGGATGTAGCTGTGTGAAGATCCTCAGTTCAATCACCAGAACTGAAAAAACAAAACAAAACAAAATGAAAACAACAACAACAAAATCAGATTGTTGTGACTGTTCAAACCCTCCCAATCACCCCAACAATCCCTCGGTAAAAGCCAAACCCACCCGGTCCCACCCTTGCCTCTCTGACTTCCTGCCAAACCACCCACATTCTGCTGCAGGCACGCTGGCCTCCTTGCTGCTCCTTGGATGCCCTGAACTTGCCTGGCATCCAGGATGCTCCCATTTGCCTTCTGCTCAAATGTGTGGCTGGCTTGTGCTTTATTTTCTTCAGGTGCTTATTGAAAGTTCACCTTGGCCACGCCTTCTCTGACCGTGTAATTTAAAATTCCCACGCTCTCCATCTGCCTGCTGCTCATACTCACTTTACTCCCCTTACTTTATTTCTTTCCCTTTGGTGTGGTCTTACCTACTGTGTATTTCACTTAGGTATTTGTCTGGCTCCCTACAGTAGCATACAAGCCCTCTGAGGTCTGGGTTCTTTGCTTCGTCCAATTCTGTATTCCTGGTATTAGGAGCGCACATGGCACCTCCTAGGCATTCAACGAATGTGTTTTGAATGAGTTCAATAATAAATTCTAATTGGTTAACATAAATGATCACACACTGTGTCATTACTTGATTGGAGGAGAAGGAAGACCTGTGTGGGAGTGAGGGCGCGGTTTCCACACAGCCTTCCTTGGTGTGGAGGGCCGCTCCCCTCAGACCAGTCCGACCTCCTTCCTTAGTGGGTTCTGCTGTCCCTCTCCTGAATCAAATCAAGACTTCTGTGCACACCTTTTACTAGTATCTAGGCTATTTTAACGCGCCATTAAAAAGCATTTAAAATTCAAAAAGAAGGCCATATTACTTTAACTCTGACCTTACAAGACTCTTGGTTTTATAACTGTTTAGAGAAAATGTGGAAAGGTTGAATATGTTTGCTGGCCCCGATCTTTTTATTACTCATCTCTATAAAGAGGCTTTTAAGGACGTATTAAAAAGTTTCCATCTCTCTTGTCTCTAGCCTTCCTTCTCATCTTCCTCCCCTGTGCCGCACACGATCAGAAAGCGAGACCCCGAGCGTAGGGGGAAACGCGCTCCAGCCAGGCCTCCTGGTCAGGAGCTGGCCTCCCATCCTGGACGCCGGCCTAGAGTTACTGCTCCAGCGAGTGCTCGCTAAAAGCGAGCGCACACATGTTTGTTCCGAGCAAGCTCTCAGGGAGCCGCTGTTCCCCTGGGAAGCAGGCATTCTCTCCCGGACCCTGCGCATGTTCGTGCTTCGCACATGTGTTTCCTCATGCCCAGCTAGCACAAAGATGAAGGCCTCGAGTCCAAAATCAAGTGCTGCAACCGGGGAGCCAGAAAGAGAGATACAGCGGGATGTGGCATGGTAAACTGAGACTTGCAGGTTGCTTCTCAGAAAAATGAGCAGCCAGGAATGACTTCATCCATTTCCTGTAGCAAGGCGATGGACTGACCTGCAGGCACCTGCCGAAGCGTGCTTCTAAACACAGCAGCCCTTTCTAGGGCTAGAGGCAGCTAGAGGCATTTGCCTCTGATACAAGGTAGTTTAGAAACTTTAGTGTAGCTTATAAAATGTTATCAATGTAAAATTATGCAAAAACTCCAGAGTCCCTGGAGGTTTTGAACGTGCATGCTATATAAATGCTTCATGATTTTGTTTCTTGGCTATTTAGCATCCTTTAGAGATAGCGATGTGCTGGAATTCGGCAGGAATTTGCGTGCGCTTTCATTAGTCACGGGCTGGTTTGTTTGGTTTTTCTAAGAGAGCTAGCAACATAGATGCCAAGATCACAAACTACTTGATTACTATAGAGTCTCAGGGGACCCTGTTTCACCAATGCAATTTAAAATATACTTGCCTCCTCCATTCTTCTTTAAGAGTTTATTGAATAGTCTTGAACTGATTTGTTCTTTGTAAGATGTTCCACAGCAACTCCAGGGCAGCAACAATAGCGATGCACCCAGAACCAGAACATTTAGCCTGGTGGAAGGGAACATCTGAGGACACCTGGGCCAGTTCCTTGGGAGGCTGAGGACGGGGATGGACAGCGACTCACCCAAGTCACAGGCCGATTTTCTGTCAGAGTCAGGCATTAAAACCTACCTCTCCTAATCTCTTCCCAGTGTTCTTGTCATCCCAGTTGAGTTAAAATGAAAATTACTACCAACTTTGGGGCAGCAGCAACAACAACAGTAATAACAAATTCATCCAAATCTACTACATGGTCCATCAAGCCAAACATGAAACAGAGCGGCCCCGTGATTGCCCTTGCATAAGACAGTACGACCTCACCAGTATTTGAAACGTTGCATTTGTAAATTAGAGTCTTTTTATTTTATTTAAATTATGCAAGCAATCGAAGCTGTGTTAATGTTTCCTTAGCCTTCAGCCTTCTTGGCCCTTCTTGGCTGTAGTGCATCACAGTGACTCCTATCATCTGGTGGCTGACACTTGGGCAATGGAAATCTCGGGCACATTTTCGTTTCCAATTAAAATGGCACAAGCCTGTGCTTACATTTACGAACATGTTTAGTGATGGATATCCAGTGGCATCCCCAAGAAGGAAGATACTTTCTTCAGAGATGATTCTTGGGAAACTGGCTTTGCTCCTCTGATCATCAGAACTGGAGCCTCGGGCACTTTTCTCTGTGAGCAGCTGGAAGGATTGGTAGAATTCAGAATGTTATAAAGTTGGTAAAAGATTGATCAAATTTGTCAAAATCTGTGCTAGAGATTAATCTGGGCACAGTTTACTGAAGTGCACATGGATTTTTTTGAGGAAACTGACAACAGGGATCATAAGGCTTGGAAGATGTGGTTGACACTGGCCTTTCAATAAACTCGTGTTCCCAGGACACTAACTGTTTCAGGGATATCCTGGGCTCTCAGCTCTTCCTGATTGCTGACAGGTTATTTTATCATTCTGTGACCATGTTCCACACTGTGTAGGTTCAGGGGTAGAACTCATTGCCTTTGTCTGGTTTCCGCACAAGGCAACCCAACAAGGCACTGTGATCAGTGGCAGACTGTGCTGGAGAGAGGGCTGAGCCTGCAACAGGCAGGTACCTTGAAATACAATGCTGAGTATCACTCTTCTTAGGTCTGTCATCCAGCTGAGGCCTCCATGTTCCCTCCTCTCTTCTTTCTCCCTTATTTCCACTCTGAGAGCAAGCCTAACCTCTTAGTGGTTTTTTTTTTTTTTTTTTTTGTGGTGCCGGGGATCGAACTCAGGGCCTTGTGCTTGCAAGGCAAGCACTCTAATCACTGAGCTAAATCCCCAGCCCTCTCTTAGTGTTTTTTGTTGTCTCATTTAGAATATTTTGGCTCATCCTTATTTTGTTCCCTCTTTCCAGAATCTGGTAGGGTCAATATAAAATTCCTAGGTATGTTCTTCTTACATTTCCGGCCTGTTTCCCACTACTCTCTTGTGAGAAGCTTCCCTGAATCCTCTTAGACTTCTTGCTGCTTGCAGAATCTTCCTTGCTACTATTCATGACAGTAGTCATACTGCACACGACTGTCCTCAAACTGTTATGAGAACCAAATGAAAGCTATTTGCAAAACTACAAGCTCTTCCTAAAGTGCTGGAGACGTTGGTAGACACTGTTATTAGTTAAGATGCTCAGAAAATAATCAATGAATCAATTAAACTTCCATTGATAATTTCTTGAGAGATATAAAACTATGATCGAGATCTGCTCTGCTTTGGAATGTTAGAAAATATTTCTGTGAATTTATTTTGCATAGACACGTGGTAGATTTATGCTTAAGGCTACTACTTTCAAGAGAGCAGATAAACATTTTTCTCTACGAGTATGCTGTGCTATTCCTGAGGAATGGGAGTGGGATCAGAGGTATTCAAACATTTCTTCTGGTCCAGCCATTTCCCATCCTGATTATTGAACATGTGGAAATGTAGGTCAAAAAACCAAAAATAAAACCAAGAAAACAAAATCTTGGTGGATGTCACTGAAGTGTTCATTTTAATGTTTATTCTTTATCTTTATTTTTAAAACCATTTTTCTTTGGAACATATTAGCTAACTAGAAAAAGTAACTGTTCCTGCAGAATACTTTAAAATAGTAAAACAATCAAGGGTAGCAAAGAGCACTAGACTCTGTCACTCATATTCCTACCTCTTAGCATAGGAAATTTAGACTTCAGCTACTCTTTCTTAGAATCAGATTCTGGAACATATTCCTCTTGTAATCCTCAAGCTGACATCTTCAAATCCTCATGTCTCTATTCCTTAGCTTGTGACCATGAGAAATTTCTGTGGCCTAGTTTTCTTTCTGTAAAATATAATACTCATGGAATGCATCACTTTAGGGTTGTTGCAGTGATTATGTGAATTAGTCAATGCAAAATAACACTCTTTCAGCAGGAGGCCCTCGATAAAGGTTAGTAATTACTATCATTTTATTCCAGCTCCACCACTCATGAGTCATGTGACCTTAAGCAAATTGTTTAACTTTTGTGGATTTCATTTATCTCGAAAGGAAGGAACTGGATTCAATCAGTGTTCTGGAAACTCAAGTGTGTCTCAGAATCACCTGGAGAGTGTTAGAATATGAATTGTTGGGCCCTATCTCAATATCTGAACCAATAGATCTGGGATGGGGTCAAATAACTTTTATTTCTACTAAGTTCTTGGCTGACATCAAAGTCGTTGATCTAGAGACCATACTTAGTTCACAAGTAAATCCGTTCTCCATCTTCACTGCACGTTCAAACTGTCTGGGGAGTTTGAAGATCTCATTGTCCATCCTGCATCCCAGACCAGGGAAGTCACAATCTCTGGAGGTGGTAACCAGGCCTAGGTGGCTTTTAAAGTTTTTCATGTGTTTCCAAAGAGCAGCCAAAGTTGGTAACACTTCTAACGTCTCCTTTAGGTAAAAAAATGACCATAATTTTAACTTAAATGATGGAGAAATGACTTTGTTATTACAACCCCCTTATCCACTGTGTCATGTGTAGGCTTGTGCTATGAGAGCAAAAGCTTTCTTTACTCAGGTGTATATGTATTTTTAGAGCACTCGTTGAAGGCCTGCTGTACAGCATGTAGCAATGGTGCATGCTGAAATACTGCTTTTGACATTGCAGATTACTGTTATAAATCGGGTTGTCAGTGTCTTATTTGATTACTAGCGTGATTACTAGTAGATTACTGGTATAAATACAGTTCTTTGGATCGCAGGGCGTTGCTATTGGCTTTAAAGGGTCTCCTTAAGTCCTGACTCTTCTGTCTCCTTGGTTAGTAACTGCAAGCTAGTGACAACCCCACTCAAGCTCTGGTGGGGTGTTGCGTACAAAACACACACGCACACCAAAAAGCAACAGAAACAATGACCAAACTCACACAAAACAAAACAACTGTTATTTTCTAAGCAGGCTACCTACCGATTTTTGCCTTAGCCATTTACAAGTTCTATCCGCACGAGCAAGTTTCCTTCCTTCTCCACGTCACAGGTGTCTCTGTGACGCAGCGATCGTTGTAGAGCTACTTCATAGGTGTCTTAAACCCGTTCCTCTTTCCCGAGACACAATACCTGACACAGTTCAAAGGAGGAGAGCTCGACTGTGGCTCCTGATTCAGTCCATAGTGGGCTGGCTCCAGGGACAGCGTGGTAGAGGCGTGTGCCGGAGAAATACTCGAGGTCTGTCGAACAGGAAGCAGGAGAGGAAGGAGGTGGAGATCCCTGGGCGCTGGGGAGGGAGCAATGCCCGCAGGGACCCGCCGCTTCAGGCCAGGCCCCGCCTCCTAACAGCAAGTCGCCTTCCGAAGATCCTGCCTGTGAGTGCATGAGGCTGTAGGGAGACATCTAGACATAAACCATAATAAGCTTTTGAGGTAAAGTTACTTTACATAATTAGTCTTAAAAAATTACCATTAATAATCTAATGTCTTAAAATATATTTTAAGATGTAAACATTTTGAATATAGTTTAATATATAAAGACATGTACATTTTATTTAAAATATATTGCAACACATAAGAATAAAATGCATACCGTACATATATAATTTAATGCATTAGAATATTTACTGAATATCTAAATTTTTCTCTATTTCTAAAGGTTGTTTGTTTCCTTATGTGTTATTATGGTATTTATAAAATAGATTTCTGTAATTTCCAAATTATCACCGAGGTAAAAGCAGGGCTCTCTGATATTCTTTTGTATCCTCTTTATTACTTATCACTCTGACACCACCTGTCCCCATGAAGTGACTCGAGGTGTACTTCTTTCATTATTTCTATATATTCTTTCCTCCTTGCTGCATTTCTCAACGGAAAAGACAGATTCTTTTCTCTCGTACATTGAAAAGAAGTATGCATAATGAGCCATTCCAAAGCCCAAAGGCAAAAATCAGCAGCCTGCATAGAAAATGAAAGTGATAGTGTGTTGTTTTCTTTGGCTTGTTGTTTCCAGGTGCTTTTTGGTGTGTGGTTGTTTTGTATCTATCTCCCCCAGCCCGGGTTGGGGGTGGGAGGTGGACTGGATGTTAGGCGTGGTGTCATCCACTATGTTAGAGGGGCTAATGGAGGATTCTCCCAGGCTGTGGAAGTGCAGAGACATCCAGTTCTAAGAACGGTTTGTTGCTGGTTATGTAGGAAGATGTATTAGCTGGAAGAAAGCCAAGGAGATCAGGCAGAGCCCAGGTGCCTTCCTAAGACAGCCAATCATCCTTCATTCACAAATTCAGCAAATACTTCATGAGAATACTAGAAAGAATAGCGAGACTCCTGACTTCAAGGAACTCATAGTTGACTTCAAGGAACTCATAGTTGGGGACAGAACTGAGAACTAGAATACAATGTGTTAAGGAAAGTTAATCTCAACCTGGAGGAAAGAGTGAGGGGCCAGAGAGGGAAAGTTACTGCAAGATTACCGGGAGTCAAGCATGTGAGGGAGGGAGGAAGCACAGGTGGCGCAGTGTGTTGGAGCCCAAAGGGTGAGGAGCCCATCCTGCTTTGCCGCCAACAGGTGAGATTGGCAAGGAGGGCGAAGGAGGTACCTGCTTTGTCGGGAACTTGGGTTTCCCAGAGGGAAGGTGAGACTTGCAGTACTAAAACCGGCACAGTCCTGGACAAACAAAGCAGGACGGTTGGACTTCCTATCTTTGTGTGGGTATCTGCCAACTGAATCAAAGGCCTGTCTGGTTTGTTTTGTTTTTCCGTTGAGTAATAGAAGACTATGTTTTAACAGAATAGAATAGGGAAAAGCAAGGAAAGGGAGGTATGTTGCATGTAGACTAGAAGAATATATCCTTGTTGAAGAATGCATTCATACCCCCGAGGAAGAGTCCTTCAACAGCTAAGGACCAGCGAGTGGGACCCAAAGGGGCTCATGTGCCGTGCTCTTGAGAAGAAAGGACAGTGGGAGAAGGCTGGGTGGAGAGAGTTCGTGTGTATATCTACGGAGAGAGAGAGTATGTGGGACGATACTGCTGGAAGTAGACGGAAGAAATGAAACAGGAAACAAATATAGTGAAATTTCTTTAAAATGTGTGGTTTATGTCACCAGTTCATTAACCATGATAGATCATGTAATTACATTCATCAAAATTATTTTCTACCATTTTGAGATATTTATCAATCACAATGATGATCGTTGAAGATAGACTTAGATTATATCTCCTAAAAACTGCATCATATTAACCTATATAAGTACCAGTATCTACTACACGGTTTTTAAATTAATCTTGAGATCAAACAGGATATGTGTAAATATACAGCTTCATGTGCTTTTGTAGGTCTGAACGGACTTCCCTCCTTTTTTGCTTTAAATCAGTACGGTGTCATGCAATAGACAGATCTTAGCTGTGTGTCTCATTTAAAATTTTCTAGTAACCTCATTGGAAAAAGAGTAAAAAAGACAATGAAATTAATCTTGTATTTTGTTCGACACGATATAGCTAAAGTATCATAATTTTAACATGTAATCAATATAAACAGTTATTAAAGAGATATATTACTTTTTTTTGCTCTGTACTAAGTCTTTGAAATTTAGTGTATATTTTTCACTTATAGCACATCTCAATTCAGATGCACAGTTTTCACTAGGTATGTTTGATCTGTATGTATATACATTTACATTTACATTTGAAAAAAGTAGATTCAGACCTGCCGGGTATTATAAATGTATTTCAGTTTTCAATGGCTGAGCTAAATATCAGTTTTAAAATTTGAATATGATTAACTAAAATGAAAAATATTCTTTTCTTTACAGTAACATGGCTTTTTCACTCAGAAGAAAACTAGTTCTCCAAGTGGGTAAGCCTTAGAGTCAGTTATTGATAGAACTAAGAAATCATCAGGTGCTTCTCTATATTTTCACAGCTTTTGAAGCATTTGCCCCAGTTTCATGGCAATTAGAAAATACAGAATTGGGCATCAGCTTACAAATTCTATGCTATATTAATTTTTTTTATTTCTTTGGTGCTGGGGATCGAACTTGGGACCTTGCGCTTGCTAAGCAAGCACTCTACCACTTAAGCTAAATTCCCAGCCCTCTATGTTATATTAATAATTGAGAGTCTACTTTGAATTTCAAGAGCAAAACATAGTAACAATGGATTTATTGATAATGATGTTCTGTTTACAATTCTGAAAATTAAAGATGCTAGTAAATGTCCTTTGTTTATTGATTGGCAATTCCAAGTTCAAATTGATCAAGTTCAAATTGATCAAGCAGATTATTCTGCTCCCAGAAGTCAAAATACTATCTTGTCCATGGTTTGAACTCACATTTCACGTACAAAATTACAAGTGTTGAAATATTATCGCTTGCTTAAAAAGTAATCCAAGCTAGCTAAACTATTAAATGTGAGAATTTAAGCGACTCTGCCTCAGCCACACTAGCAGTGTTTTAAGTGCATAATGGTGTGTGGCTGGTGGCTGCTGTATTGAACAGTAAAGACACAGACTATATCGGGTGTAAGAATTTAAAATGGTGCCGGCTGTGGTGTTGCACCCCTGTAATCCCAGCACTCGAGAGGCAGAGACAGGAGGATTGCCCCAAGTTTGAGGCCAGCCTGCACTACATAGTGAGCTCAAGGCCAGCCGGAACTACATAGTGAGACCCTGTCTCAAAAAAAAAAAAGAAGAAGTTAAAATGGTGTATTTTTTTCCTCTCCTTTGGCATACTACTGCTACTTTTTAAAGCTAATAACAGTTTGAAAGTCCAGTAGAATCCATTTTTATAGATGCTAGTTCCACATGCTCCCTGTAGGTGGCAGCACTCTCTTCCTGAAACCATACGGAGGAGGAGTTGGTAGGACTTCTTAGAGTCTGGAGTTTTTCGTAGAAAGAGTCACAAGTCTCTGAAAAATTCTTTGGTAGCATAGGTCAGAGTCTTTCTTTTTTGGCTCTGTTGTCATTCTGCACAGATGGCTATTGATTATGGAAGGAGTCGCTTAGCCTCCACCTGCCTAATTGCTCATTGCTCAGATAGGGTAAAAGCAAAGAAGCTGGGAGGTGGGAGGAGAAAGGGGACCCAATTAGAGAACCCTTAAGGCAGCGCCTTCATTTGCTCATGTCCATGTCTCAGCTGCGATGCTTCCAAGTGCCACCTTCTAAAACTTCTCAGAGTGGGTGGGAGGCAGTTTTTATTCCACAACTTCAGGCCACATTAGTCTATGTTTCCATTGTGCACTGGCCATTGTAACTGAAGTTTTGAGAATGGGTGCAGAACTTCACATTGGTTTTATATTATTTTATTTTATTTTTAAAATTTTTTATTTTTACCAAGAACATGTATTGGTACATTGCATACATAATGATCAAAATCAACATGGTTATTTTGTACCTGTACATGATGTATCTTGGCTTTCCCACCTCTTATCCTCCCCGCCCTTCCATTCACCACCCCTCTCTATTTGCAACAAGTTTATTTACACTTTTCCATTTTTTCCTCTTTCATCTTAATTTTCTTTTAACCTTCTTCTTTATCCCCCTTTTCCCTATATAGTTCTCCTCTCTTTTGAATACTATCTCTCTCTCTCTTTTTTTTTTAACATAATATCTATTATACCCCTTTGTCCTTATTTACACTCATGGTTTCTCATATCAGAGAAACAATTTGATGTGTATTGATAAACACATTGGTTTTAAATATAAGATTTCCACATCCAGCATTGAAAGAACATAAGAAAAGACGTCCAAGTTTAACATTTAATTGTAAACTGTATAAAGTTCATGATTTTTAAAAAAGTTGTTTATTTTTGGTGGTACTAGAGATTTAACTCAGAGCCATCACACTGAGCTACATCCTTGGACCTTAAAATTATTATTTTTTTAAAAAAAGATCTCAGTAAGTCACCAAACTTTTCAGGCTGGGCTTGAACCTATGATCATCTTGGCTCAGCCTCCCAGAGTGCTGGGATTACAGGTATGTACCACCACACCCAGCTCATGTTTTTACGCCTTGAAGCACGCCACCCCTCTCCTTGACATTGTATTTGTGGTAAGTGAGGACAGGGTGGGGAGTGAGGTATCAAGGACAGAGATGGAGCGATGCAGAGCTGGTTTTCCTGAGGACAGTTGTATATATGTGCCTGGCCTGGGACTCGTCTGGTACTAAAATGGAACACATTGTGATTTGGTGTCTTGGTTCTTTATGACTGACATTTAAAAAATACAGATTTCCTTTACTGTGATTTTCGCTTAGTCCATTTCCCAAATAGAATATCATGGTTCTATTTGAACTTTTTTTTGGGGGGGTGCTGGGGATCAAACTCAGGACCTTGTGCTTGCTAGAAAAACCCTTTAACCACTGAGCTGAATCCCCAACCCCTCTATTTGAATTTCAATCATGACTTTACTTCACAGCCAGAATATTTGTACTGTAGCTAGTATAATAAATCTATCATACTATACTTTTGATTCAAGGAAAACTATCATTTTCTTAATATATTCTTCAGTTCTTTCAAAAGAATATGAAATGGATTGCTAATGGCTGTGGAGTGGAGGGGAAAGAATGGGAAGCGAGAGTGCTAACTTTATTTGTGACAGCTATGTGTCAGAGGGTATAAGGGTTTTTTGGCAGGCACTTGCTCACATCACTTCATTTAAACTGCATAGCAATTTTTTTGTAGATAAAGAAACCCAGACTTACAGAGGTTCAATATCAGTCATCTTGTAAATGACAGCTACAGTTGAGAAAATCTACTGAAATGGTTTTGTTTCTTCTTCTTTTTTTTTTTTTAACAGAGATTACATATAATAAGTGAGTCCATATTAAGATATCTGAGAGTTGAAAACCTGGTGTCAGATTTATATGATCTCTTTTTTTTAAATTTTATTTTTAATGGTACATTTTTGATGTACATATTGATAACATTCATCATTGGGGATTTGTACCTGTACATAATATACCTTGTTGCTCCTTTTTTTCCCATTCCCCTCCCCTCACATGATCTCTTGCACTGTATCTTCTTGGTTCTCCTTATTCTATTCAGACATTTCTCTCATCTGTTTCATTAAGAGCGTTTTGTCTTCCTTTCCAAACTATAGCAGTTGCCCCAAATTTGGGACTCATCTTCTATTTTTTTCTCTTTCTTCTTAATGATCATGTTCCCCTGGATTCAACTATCTTCCCATGCATATAATTTACAAACTTACAGATTTATTCTTCTGTTAGTTAGGCTAGAATAATTGTTCAACAAATATCCTCATGAATCTCAGCTTAAGTTTGTAAGACTTTATTTCTCTGTCACACAAATTCTAATGCAGATTCTCTAGACCTGCTTTTCTTACAGTGTAGTGACTTAGGAAACTCTCCCTCCATCTCACCCTATTTTATATCTTGGACCCCTTTAACAGTCTGGAGGAGTCTCTGAACCTCCTCCTAGGATGTTTTTTACTAAATGTGAAAATAAGAAAAAAAATACATAATAACAGATCTAATAACTAAAATTCAACTTTTATTTAAAATTAGCGATAGGTAAATTTCAAGGTAATTGTGTATGTGTGATGTGAAATATAGGTAACAAAGCCACAGACATCGCTAATTCTTTTGTAGTTGTCGCCTATATTCGTGAGTGATAAAAATGCCAAATTCCAGCTAAAAGTTAGAGAACATAGAGGCAGGTTTTCCCCAGTGAAGTTCATTTGACTCCTGAATGGTGCAACCCGAAGGTCTACTGCTGCAATCACCAAAGCCTCCTTAGAGCCCTCCACTTGATCGCATGCATCCAAGTGAATGAGAAGCAAAGACTTTGCGGGTTGATGGGGGACATTTGAGAGGCAAGCCCTTAGAGGGGCCTATCCTGCTTAAAATCCTAATTCTATGGGCTGTGACTAGCTATCTTATTTCCCACTCTCACCTCGGCTTTAAGAGGACGGGAAGTTGCATTTCAGCTGTGTGCCCCGGGAGAAGGAAAGGTGTGTGTGGAGCAAGAAGTGTTTGAGTGAAGAATCACCAGTGGGCACTAACATTGGTGAGGGCAGATAGATTGGAAAGTAAAACGTTTCTAAGTCGAAAGGTACCTCCAGACAGGGCATTTATTAATTGCAAAGGGAAAATAGTAGCTTTCCACAGAGGAAGAGGTCTGGCAGATACCACACAGTGATCAAAGCCGACCCCAGCGGTGGTCCATCTTCACAGCTCGCACTTCCTGATGTAACGCACAAAGCAGAAGTGACACCTTTTCTATAGTGCTCCTGCCTGCAACCCTTCACCTGAAGGAGACATCAGAAAATCTCAAATTGAGGGACATTCTGCAAAAATTCTGGCTAAAACTTTTCAGTTATCAAGGCCGCGAAAGAAGAAAGTAAAGAGAAAGAAAAGCAAAGAAGGCTAAAGAGGCATGATGACTAAATTTCAAGTGTGATCTTGGATTGAAAAAATGGGCATTAGTAAGACAAAAAGCAAAGTCAGAATAAAGTGTATAGCTTTGAAAATAGTAATGTAACTACCTGAATTTCTTGATTTTGATACTGTAGCTAAGCAAGAATAATATAACCTTGATTTTGGAAATCTGTACTGATATGTGCAACTTGTTCTTCAACACATGGGAAAAGCAAAATTTATCTGTATCTGTCTCTCTGCCTGCCTGCCTGACTACATCTATCTATCTATCATCTGTCCATCTATCTATCTATCTATCTGTCACCTACCTATCTAGAATAATGTGAAAGATGATGGATTTATAGATGGATAGGCAGATGAAAAGATGATAAAGTAAATTTGACAAAATGTTGATGTTTTTAAAAATGCTGATATTTGAGGAATACAGGTAAATATGTGAGAGAATAATTGTGCTATTTGTATAGTATTTCCTCAGAGTCTGAAATTATTTTTAAAAAGCTAAAAATTAAGCCTTGCTGTCATTGGCCCCACTGTTGTGTGCCTCGTGCCTTCCTCTTTGTCAAAGAACCTTTGGTGGTGAGATTCTGTGTGGGTCACTGATGCTGTAGTTCACAGCAGAATATGCCCAGGAGTTCCTGGGACATTTCCATGTTCTTTAATGGAAGGTTCTTGCCTACTAATTTGCATACCAATCCTGTAGATTCTGGACATTTTATAATCCTGATATTGTCTTGCACATATGGGTAGATTTTAATGCCAAAATCATAAATGGTTTCACTGAGACTTCACTGGGAAATCTAGACCTGGAAGTCTACTTTTGCAAAGCATTTCTCGAAGCATGGCTTCTTAGAAGGGAAGATCTGATCAAGTTCACTTATTACCAAGCACTTACATAGGTTGAGAATTCCTAATCAGGAAACTGGAAATCCAAAATGCTCCAAAATTTGAAACTTTTTGAGTGCTACCAGTGCAAAATTCCACACCTGACCTCATGTGATACGTTGCAGTCAAAACAGGCATGCTAAAAATACTGTATAAAATTACCTGCAGGTTGTACATCTGAATGTGTATGGAATATACATGAATTTTGTGTTTAGACTTGGGTTTCATCCCCATGATATCTCATTAAACATGTGCAAGTACTCCAGATCTGGAAAGAAGAAAACAAAATCTAAAACATTCTGGTCCCGAGCATGTCCAAACAGGGATATTCAACCTGTAGTACTCTGAGAATCTAAGGAAAGTTTCCTTTTGATCTTTGAACAAAGAGCAATTATGATAGTCTTAATACCATTTAAAACAGTTGGCTTTGTATTCAACTTATTCTGATCCCTAATATATCTGAATTTCACTCTGACCACATACAATCCCCCCCTCCTGTGTGAGATTATGGTGAAGAGGGAAATTTAAGTGGAATTAATGTCCCTATAATTTTTAATTATAATTTGGATCACATTTAGGTAACTCATTGACAGGTTTCCTATAGCTCTATTTTGGGAGAAAAATCCCCTTTTAATTAATTAATTAATTTGTGGGAATATACTTGACTGTAATTTGCCTTAGAAGTCAGGTATCCTACAAATAAAGAAAAATGCTCCAAAGCTAGATGACCTTGAGTTATTTATCAGGATTCTACAAGTAAAATCCAATCGAATCTACCCAATTTTATTCTACTGGGAGTAGTAGATTATATAAATAAAATAAATTTAATTAGAAATAGGACTAAAAATTAAAAACCCATGCAAATTCCTACCCTCTTAATATTATTTACTTTCAAAGATAATTTTAAATAGAATACATATGATTCATATTATGTTTTCTGACCCACAGTTATGTTATACACCCTTTAAATGTTTCTACGGTGTTAATGCAATGTAATTACATATATGTATACATAACAGTCTATTATTAAGTTTTGTGACAGAACTTACCCAAGTAGTCCATGAATGTTAGAATTTGAAATACTTTTCATAAAATATAATTAACCTGTGCTGCCCTATAAAGCATCTACCTGTACATTATCTCAGTTGGACAGGCTCCTGGGGATAAATTCCTAGAGTGAGATGGCTGTATCTAAGCATATGCATAGCTTGCTAGATGACTGACAGATAGCTACGTGTGTATATGCATATTCTTACTGTGCATTATTTCTAAAATGTCTTTAACAGTTGATAGTGGTGTATACACACCATTGCATCATTTTAATCACCATCTCACTAGATTTGGGTACTGGATCCTAGTTTTTTTTTTTTTTTTTTTTTGGTGCCGGGGATTGAACTCAGGCCCTTGTGCTTGCAAGGCAAGCACTCTAATCACTGAGCTAAATCCCCAGCCCCTGGATCCCAGTTTTTGCCAAATTCAGTTCTGGAAGGCAGCAGAAGTCCACGGAGAGAGTTTGGATTTTGAAGTTAGGCAGTTTTATGATACAATCCTGGGTCTCAGGGTCTCAGGGATTTCACGGTGCTAGTCAAGGTACGCAACCTCTATTGACTTCAGTTTCCTTTTTAAACAATGTGATTAATGGTATGTATTTCGTAGCACTTTTGTAGGTTTCAAGTAGCTCATAAGACACCTAAACATGTTCTGGTGGAATGAATATTTCTTGAATAAGAAAATTGGATAAACACTCATCTTTTGCTTTGCATTCTCTGCTACTTTTGCAGGGATAGTTCTCTCAATGTGTATAAAAAGTAAGGCCAAGTTTATCTTTTAAACATAAAATCCTTCCTCTAAAAAGCATTAAAGACTGATTTTGCTTATTCCTCCCAAAGCCTGTATCAGTTCTCTTTTCGAGAAAATATCTTTTATAAGGAAATTATCAGATAGGATGCATTTTAGCAAGAACTTGAACTGGTTTTGAAAATTTAAAAATGAATCTTACAAAGCAGAGATTCCAGATGTAGGGTGGGGTGGGCTGGAATCCAGAGCTGGCCGAATCATTAGCTTAATAATGTCATCAAAGACCTGAGTTCATTCCAGGATTTTGCTTTGCCATTTTCCATGTATCTGTTTTATCCTGAGGCTAGGTCATCCCACTGTCAAAAAATTGTTTTCATCAACCTCTAGAATTAGGTTTTCTTGTTCACATTAATGAGAGAACAGGGGGAGAGAAAACTTCCTAAAGCTATGTGGTAGTGACTCAGACTGATTAACTCAAATTAAGTCATGTGTTCATCCCTGAACCAACCAGATCAGACTACTCAAGATCTTCTGACACTGGAGGTGGTGGGAAGAGACATGATTTTATTTGAGAATCAGTGAAGTTGTAGGGAATACGTTTTTGTCAGCACTAGTACTGTACACTGCAAAGAAAACAGGTTTTAGATGCATTGATCATAACTTGCTTTACTATCAGAATTTTATTAACTTGAGAATTTGTCCACAAAGCTTAAAACTGTTTTCAATATCCAGTGACTTTGCCATAGCCTTTGATTTCATATTGAGAAATAATTTGTGATTAAAATTGTTGTCTTTAGTACTATTACTGATCTTTTAGACTTTGTATCAGACTACTACTATATACTTAAGAGTGTAGAGATGGGAATAGAGTCAACAAATGTTCACTCCGCTCTTATTACTTTCTGTGCATGGTGCTTACTGCTGTGGATACAATAGGTAACATGGTGGGGTTTTTGATATTGCAAATCTTATAACCTACTAGATCAATAAATTCATGTTTTCAAATAGGGTTAGAATGACCGCTTTGTGCACCTCAGTGTAACTGCCATGCAAACAGCACATTGCATTGTTATGGCTTGTATCTAGATGTCCCTCCAAATCCTTGTAAGCTCATAGGTGGAGATTTTTGGGACTGGCTGTATCTAGGGTCTGTTATACTGGATTAAGTGTATGTGGTACTAAATTAGTTCACTGATTGGCTTTGCGTAGTTCTGGGTGTGGATAATGGGAAGGCTCACCTTAGGTGTAGGTGGCACCACCCAAAAGGCTTGTAGCCTGGATGGGATAAAATGGAAAGTGAGGCTTGCTTTTCTGCCTGCTCTGCCATGGACTGTTTCTCCCCTCTGAGTCCCCTCCACCATGCCACTCTGCCTTGGAGCCAGCCAACTATGGACTGAAACCTCTATAAACTGTAAGCCAAAATAAAACTTTCGTCCTTTAACTTTAAGCTTTGAGTATTTTGTCTCAGCAACAAGAAAAGTAAATAAGACACTGTCTTGTTATAGAAAATGGAAGACAGATTTCTTTGGTACTGATGTCATAAATCTTTTACCACTTGGTTAGAAGTTTTGCTGAGAGAGATTGAACTCCAGTTTACTGCTGTCAGAGGAGAGAACTTTTGGTTTTGAGTGGACTTTCCTCAACTTTGAATGGACAGTCTCAAACAGCCTGAGCTGGCAGGTTAATTCATTTAATAGCACTTATCTAATAGTAACTCCATCAGTATATAGTTCTTAAAGAGCATTGTTACATAGACAAAATCTTTGTTTCTTCTATGGGCTGTCACAGTGACAGTTGAAATGGTGAGTAGTAGAATTATAGAGAACATTTAGGCTCTGTAATTGACAGGCTTGGTAACTGAATGGGTAATGAATTTCTAAGCTAAATATAACTGAATGTGGGTGACGTATAGTGAGATAAGAAATAGTGGCAGGAAGGTAGATTAGGCTAGACAGCGGGTAGACTATGCGTTCTGGAATGTACTAGGTTTCTATGAAAGGTACATGTAAAAATGATGATTCAAGGCTTGGATATTTATTTCTACATTCCCGTCAATCAATAAACTTCCAAGAAAATGAGATCTAAAGACTTCTTTGAACAATAGAAATGGAAGGTTATGGCAAGGTAAAATGGCATGTAGCTTATGGCAGAGTTTTAAGTAAAAGTTCCAAACAGGGGTAGGTAGGGAGAACTCAGGTTATATTAGCCTGGAGGGAATAGACAGAATAGAGAGACTAGAGAGATGGGAGATAGGGACGTGATGAGTAAATTAAGAAGGAAATTCTTTATCTCTACAACTAATGCTGGTGATTTGTGGTGACATTCCTATAGATCTGAACAATTCACTCGAGCATTACATGCCCTTAATTTTTCATTTATAAATACAAAAATATGATGCAATACTTGTCACAGTTTTCTCAGAGCTGAATTCAGAATGTTAATGAAATTAAAATTGAAAAAACTATTTTTCTTGCAAGAGATTTCATTATAAATATTTATTAAATTAAGGTAAAACACCCTGGAAATATTTGTTATCCAGAATTAAAAATATAGACATGACTAATAAAGCCAGACATAATTTCAACTATACTCCAGTTATTAAATATAATTGATACAGAACTGTAACTAGTATTTAATTTAATGTAACTATAATTAAATATAACTGATAAATATAACTGGAAAAGATTAAAATTAAACTATAAAGAATAATCCTAAAATTGCCAAGAGGTGGTACGTCATTGCATCCGTATGAACAAAGCAAAGGAGAATTAAGCCGAGTGTATTAGTCAGCTTTCCCATCACTGAGGCATAAGCACCAAACACTCACAACTTAAAGGGGAAGAGGTTTAATTGGCTCACGGTTTCAGGAGAGTCATTCCATGGCTGGATGGCATCAGGGAAGAAACATCATGTAAGGGTGTGGTGGGGTATGGCTGCTTAGTTCATGGCAGTCTGAAAGCACAGCAGAGGGACAGTGCCAGAGAGGAAGGGACCAAGGACCAGAGAGTACCCAAAGTCACACCTCCATGACCCACCCAGAACTGTGCTTCACTCAACCACTGTGTGGCTCCCATGCCAATCAAATTGACGGTCTTAACCATCACACCATTACTGAGAATTTTAAGCAAAAGTGCTTAACATAATTAGTCCTAATATAGATAATTTTATGTGTGATTTTGTTATTTTAAATCTAACCAAGTCTTTTTTCCTCAAAGAACTTTCATAATGGGATGCAAAGGAAGTTTAGACAAGTGAGGAGTCTTTGATAGAAATGTATCTTCCCCTCAAATTAGACTTGGAGATGATTATTTTTACTATTTCAGCTGTTCCTGAGCAAAAAGAAATATAAAGAAGTGCAAATATTCAGATTAGAGAGAAAAATGTTTGAAGAAGAGAAAAGGAGGACAAGAAGAAAAAAAAAAACCAGTTGAAATATGAAGGAAGCCCTAAATCAGTAAGATAGCCCAGATATGTGTGGATTATACTAGGGTTTTCTGAAGAAGTATCATAAATCACTCAGAAATAGTGTCCAACTTATTTGCTTAAAATTTCCAGTTAATGTGCTTCAGCAGCGTTTTGCAGATAACGACTTATTACGGAGGCAGAGCTCTTTCTCGTTGTGCTGTTCTCCGTCCTGTGATATACTTTTTATTGCTCAAAAGCTATAGAATTGTACCCATGCCTATTGTTGTCTGCCTGATGGGAATTCATGTAATTGAAAGCATTTATCCTCTCTTAGTAGAAAAATTGGGCACTTGGAAGTAATGAAATCCCCCACCTTTGTCCACAGTGCAGGAAATACTCTTTATCCAGTTTTATTCTAAACTTTCCACTTTTTCTGGGATAACCTGTTGGAAATGTAGTCCTTCAGCAGAAAATCAGTTGGACTTTCTTGTGGCAGGCTAGCTGCCCCGTGTTCATGTAGCTACACCTTGCTTGCTATTTCCCCACTGGCCAAAAATAAAACTATTCTTTAAAAAAAAAACCAGGGAATGACATGAAGAAAGGCCATAATACATCATGGAATTAAAAAAAGAGAAGTTATAAATCAAATGTCAAATAGATCCTATTTTTTGAATAAGCAACTACATATGTTGGGCTTAAATATATATGTTTAGATAATTTACTTATGAACAGTAATTAGTTCTGGGGACAAATTAATAAAAGCAACAGAGACTTTTACTTTTGACATTATACTTTTTATTTTATATTGCATTGTCTGAACTTATAAAATGAGCAAGTGTTTTGTAATTAGAAAAAAAAAAAAACCCTGACAAATAACTACAGGGAGTAAGAAATTTCTTGAGGATAGAATGTGTTTAAATAATTAATTTGTTGATATGGTGCCTGACTATTATTTTCTTTTTCTATATCAAAACTCCCTTGCCTTTCTCAGGAGGTCGCTCTGAAAAGGAAGGGTAAATGTTTCTAATGAAGTGCACAGCTCAACCTTCCCACCTCCCGCCTAAATGCCTCATTTGGGCTTTGTGAGTAACAAATGTTACATGCAAGTCTTTATGGAAAATCAAGGAATGTGGGTGTTTAACAGGGCCGTACAATGGGAAACGGTGCTTTTGTACCAGTTGATTTATCAAATTGAAGCAGGAAGAGAGATTTGTAACAGGACATGAGGTATCAGAAGGAGTCTCAGTTGTCCTGGGCACTGTGACATGGCACCTAAATGTCATGAAAAGGTGACCCTTCCAACATAGGCACCAATCTGAATTTCTGAATTTGCTCGAACACACCACAAAATAATAAAGAAAACATTGTTGCCAATAACTTTTTTTTTGGAACCAATAACTTTTACATACAGTAATTCTTGCATCATGTTATGAAAGAATGGATTGCATTTTGTGTGGCCATAAGTGTGTTGGGGAGGAGGAGACGGAGAGGAGGGGACTAATCTCAGATTCCTTTATTTGAATTTTTTTGGGGGTACTGGGGATCGAACTCAGGGCCTTGTTGCTTGCTAGGCAAACGCTCTACCACTGAGCTAAATCCCCAACCTCCCTTTATTTGAATTTTTAAAGCAAAATATTTGGTAAGATATATGGCCCATTTAACCACCTACTAAAATCATTGTCAAAGTCAAAAACATTATCTACTTTTAGGAATATTTATGACAGAAGGGTTTTGGGGAAAGCTTTGAGTACAGTGTGGTCAGATGGACAAAGGTTTAAAAATGACATTTGGCTAAGAAACTCTGCATGCTAGGGAGCTATTCAAAACTGAGTTCTAGTGACTGGAAAATCCAGACCAACAAATCAACTATCAAATTTTAAATTCTTATTGGATGTCCAGCCTTAACTTATTCCTAAATGCTAAAAGACTGCTTGACAGAGGGGTTATGAAGGTAAAATCTGAGTGGTTGTGAAACAGAGAAATTGTAAAGCATTAGAAATAGGCTTACCCTACCTCTCAGAAAAAAAAATCCTCAGTCATTTGTGATTCAAGCCTCTTGTTTCCTGCATTACTGAACTTTCCTTTTCTCCAGGATCATAAACATCTTTCCATTATAAATTGAATTATGTCCCTCTCAAAAAATGATATGTTGAAGCTCTGAACTTCAGTGTCTCAAAATGTACCCTTATTTGGAGATAGAGTCTTGACGGATGGGATGGAGGTTAAATGAAATCATTAAGGTTGGCCTTAACTCAGTGGGACTGGTGTCCTTAAAAAAGAGAGGAGAGATTTGAACACACACACACACACACACACACACACACACACACACACACAGAGAAAGTCAAGTGAAGATAAAGGCAGAAAGTGAAGTGATGCGTCTACGAGCCAGTGGACACCACAGATTGCCAGTGAACAACCCAAAACTAGGGAGGGGCATGGCGGATCCTTGAGCCCAGCACTCGGAGGGATGCACCTTGCTAACACCTTGATTTTGGACTCTAGCTTCCAGAACTGTGAGACAATGCATTTCTGATGTGTAGAGCACTCAATCTGGTGCTTTGTTACAGCTGTCCTGCAAACTAATGCATTCTCTCACCTCATGGCTCTCAACACTACTGCTCTGGAACAATCCTTACTCATTTTTATAAAAGCTGAAAGTCTGTTGATGAAGAATACTTTGCTTTGCCAGCGTGTATGTTTGAAGTCAGCTGCTAGGAGGCAGCTGGAGGCTTCCACCCTTGACCTGGTTAAAAGAGGTCACTGGTGGAGTCAGGTAGCCTTCCTGGCGGGCAACACTGTGACACAGGACAGCTAGGCTTGTCTCCTCACTTCTCCACTGGTTTATTGCAGGAAGATCCCGCTTGTTGTAGAGTCATGGTCAGAAATGACATACAGAATCTGATTTTCAAAACAGCTTTCATTTCTTCTGTTGGCAAATGATTGGGCTGTTGGAGGTTCTAGCTGGAAACATGATGGCTTGGTCTTGGTCAGTTTTAATGGGTGAGTTTCACTTTTGGACTGTGAGTTTCACTAATGCTCTGGTGTCGGATGGCTTTCAACTAAATAAACATACCTAGCATATTCACCACCATGGTGACATAAAAAGAAAGGTTTGTGAAACAAGAGTGGCAAACAGATTGGGATGCAGTACTTTGCTCAAAGTAGGTATCTAGTAAGTATTTGTAGAGTTGGCCTAAGTTGATTAAGCAGGTTTG
>PVJO010023433.1:0-26066 GCA_004026905.1 Hystrix cristata | reverse complement strand
TATGCACCACCATGTTCATAGCAACACAATTTGTAATAGCTAAGTCTTGGAAACAACCTAAATGCCCAACAACCAACGAATGGCTAAAGAAAATGTGGTTTTTCTACACAATGGAGTACTACACAGCCATAAAAAAGGATAAACTAGAGTCATTCATATACAAATGGATGTTTCTTGAGAACATACTCTTAAGTGAAATAATTCAGACACTCATGAGCACACATCGAATTGTTTCTCTGATATGAGAAACCATAACTGTAAATAAGGACAAAGAGGTGTAATAGATATTATATAAAGGGAGGATGGTGTGCAGAGGAGAGGAGTACTAGAAAGAAAGAAGGGGAAAAGTAGAAAGGCAACAGGGGAAAGAGAGGGGAAAGGGAAAATATGGAAAATGATGAATGAACCTGCTGTAAATAGGGAGGGAGGGAGGAGAGGGAAGGGACGGGGGAGAGGGGGGAGAACCAAGATGCACCTTGTATAGGTACAGAATAAATGTAATGAATGTGACTATTGTATGTAGAATGTACCAACACATGTTCTTGGTTTAAAATTAAAAAAAAAATATTTCTCACAGTGCTTTTCTGCTGCCAGAGAGAGTTACCTGAGACCATGACTTTGCACAGCAAGCCTCTTCCCAGTCTCTCATTTATATATCCCAGTTATGCAACATAATTTATATTTATGTTTATATATTTATGTAAATATACATTTATTTTTTAACATTGATAAGAAACTCTGGCTACTTTTACCCAGCAGGAATGCAACTCCTAGCCACCACTACTTGTTTCTGGAACCAGATCCCAGAAACCCGATGGCTTCCACCCCATTTAACATGTTCATTTCTGTGCACTGTCTGCGTCCTGAGATGTTTATCTAGTTCTTTGAATCTGGACATACATTTCTGGTTTTCAATTTTTCTCATGTATCATTTTTGTTAGGAACATACGCTGCATGCATAAACTCAATTATGTTGTCTTGAGGTAAAGCACAAATGTACTCACTTACTTTTCACCTGCATTGCAATGAATATACACTGGTGAATAGATCATATCGAATGGAAGAAGAATAGGCACCAAATAAAAGATTTATATCGCAGCATAATAATTTGCTAAAGATACTATGTCAAATATTTAATTTTAACTAATTAATTATAGTATTTTTGTAAGTATAAAGTAATTTTATCAACCTTAATATATTTGTTGAAACTTCCTTGCAACAATGTCTTCTAACACTTATGGGTATTTTCTAAGGACATTCACATTATTGCATGTTAAATATGTTATATGGTATAAAATATCCATGTGATTAATGTACCTTATCAAAATTATTCACAACTATCTACCAGGCTTACAAAATATTTCATTTCTCCCACCCAGGGTGAACCCATAAATTTACACCAACTGATGCTGATTAGCGCTAAAAAAAGAGGAAAGCAGCATAAAAAGAAGCCCATCTTTGACCACATAAACAGGGCATCCAAGATTGTTGGTCTGCAGCAGCCAAAGGGCACTGACCTGTGAATTCCACCTGTATTTCATTCCTGTTCCATATTTTAAAAGGAATTGTGAAGGCAGAAGTTAACTGTGAGTTTTGTGGAATCGCATGTACAAGCACAAAAAAATGATAAATGAAGTGCTCTGTCATGTTTCCTTCTTCATTTGTATTTTCCTTGGTTGAAGTTACATTCTTAGCAGGAGACAATAACACTGGTTAATTATCTCTCTACTCCCAGCCTGATATGTTGCATCATCTAGTTCATGTCTGTGATGTATGGAGAGATTCGGTGCCCTTCCGGTTCCCATCATAGGCAGGGACAGTCAGCCCAGATAATTCAGGACTAATGTTCCGCAGGGACCCCGAAGCATCTTGCCTGTTATCTATATTAATCACATTAATGACATCATGGCCAAATTCTATTTGTCCTGTGTGGTACTGAGGCAATCATAATGGTTTGTTATTACTGTTTATAAATTCATTTTTCCTGATTAGTTTGTCTGTCACAGCACAAAGGGTAAGCACCACACACTTAGAGAACAGGCAGAGTCAGACATGAGGCATATTTTTCTAGGATATAGGTTCTACATCTTAGGGATTAGTAAACAAGTCCAACAAATTTGATAAGCAGAAATCATGTCTTCCCATTGGCTTCATCTCTGTGACTAAATCAAATGAACAAGAGGATTGAGACAAGTTGTACATATTCACAGTTTTTAATAATATTTCTTCAGTTTAAGTTTCCCTTATCTCGGCCCTCTCGACATCACAGGCCAGATAGCATCCCTGCTCTCTCCCCCCAACTTAGAACAATCATAAATGTTTCTGGATATTGCCAAATGTCAATATTAAAAATTAAAATTAAAGACTAAGATTAAAATTATCCTGTGTTGAGAACCATTATTTGAATTGATATTTTTTCACATTTCTGGCCTTCTAATCCATTCGATGCATAGTTATAGATATAACCAAACGATCTATGCAGATTCAGCTCCTATGATGCTACTTTTTTCTGTTCCATACACAAACTGTTCCAGGGTTCTGGGGTGCTGTAGGCTTGAGAGATTCTTTCCATGTTCTTGTTATCCTGGAAAGAATTAGGCATGACAAGCATAAAAGATAGGGAGATTTTACATTTATTAAACGTATTAAAGATAGGAAAGGAAGTATGCTCTGCAGACTGAGTGCAGGCCAATTAAAGTACGAAAACAAGTAGCTCTCCAGTGTGAGAGCCAGCCACTGAAAGACGTAATTACAGTGGTCACAAGGTTAACAGCCAATGTCTTTTATGTCTTCAGGCTGATGTCAGACCGAGGTCATCCAATCAAAAACCAGCTTGATCTCATGTGAGAAGAACTGAAGATAGCATTTTCTGGTTGGTCTCAGGTGCGGCCCTTGGGAACTTTTTCTGTGTGTATCCTGGATCTCCATGATTGACAGGTGCTACTTGCCCAGATGGTAGGCCACACCCTAATATCTGCCTTTTGATGATTAAAGTTATGAATTAACCATCTGAGATATTAACTAGCTGCTCTAGTCGTTTTGCTCCTGAGACTGGTACGAGAACTACCATTTTGTCCAGAAACTAAGAGAGCAATTTTCAACACTCCTCAAAGATACCAAAATCTGTACTCCTCAGACATAAAGCTATTGTGGGAACCCCAAAGCCCCATTAAGATTGGCACTAAAATCCCTTAATAACTAGAACTTCATGATTCTATATTTGAATTAGCAACATGGATTCTACAACCAGTTTACCAAAGATATTGATATTTCAAGAGCCTATTGAGGTATATAAATGTATATAATGTTTCTAGTGATTTGATGCACGAGTGATTCATATAGAACACCGTGCTAATTCTTTGCAAGTGAAACATTACACAGATGTTTAAGATCTGAAGGGGCTAATTCAAACAATGTTTTTCTTGACCCTTTAATCACTTTGGTTCCTAAGAGCAAGTTGATTGCTTTGGCTTTCACATAAATCCGAATGATTCTCTTATACAATTATGTTTTAGGCTTCTTTTCAAAAATCCTGATATCTGACTTAATTTAATATAATTTGCACATCAATATCCTTAGATTGGCTCTTGCTCCATGCTTTCAAGTGCTTTTCTGATAAATGTAGGAATAGTCTCTAAGCACAGTCTGCAAGCTCTGTGTGTGGAGAACAAGTGAACCACAAACTCTAATGCAAAGAATTAAATGTAAGTCCAAAGGAATGTGACTTTACGGGATAGTGCTTATACCACAAATATGACAAGAAAATTTTATAAGGTTCTCTCAGGAAGCACATATATAAAAGGATAGATACTTACCTATATGTGAAAACAATGTTTGCTCTAAAAATATGTATAAATCTATTTAAACATGAGGTTAGAAATAGAGGAAATAGTTATAACAAATCCATGAAGGGTTATTTTTATTTATTAATTCAGCCTTTCTAATTATTTTTCTGAGATTTGTAGGAAGAGAAGTAGGGCAAGGAGAGAAAGAGGTAATTCACAAATTAAGAAATACGATAAGTGAAACAATGTTGAAAGATATATACAACCTGGCTGGCAATCACATATGGATATTAAACTAAGGCCTTTGGGATGTAATAGGACAGTCTGGGGTTGGGAAGCAAGGTCCCGCGATGGCATTATTGTCCTTACAAGAAGAGCAAGGAACCAAAGAGCTCTTTTCCCACTATGTGAAGACAATGCGCGAGGGTTAACTGGTCACATCCAGGAGGTTTCTTCACAGGGAACAAAATCTGCCAGCCACTTGCACTTGGATGCTTGGGCATTAGCTTCTGGAACTGAGAAATAAGTGTCTGCTTTTCAAGCCACTCAGCTGATGACATTTGTTGTAGCAGTTCAAACTAAGGCAAATATATTTATATGTACAAAAGAAAGAGACAGAAACTCTCTAGCTTAGAGAGTTTTGTTTTCTCCTTTAGAGATTTGTATATTTTTTAGAGATGTTTATTTTTTATGAGAAGGTCTTCTATAACCAGAATAAAAAAGACTAGTAAAACACAAACAATAAAAAATAGCAACTAATATTTATTTATTATAGAGGACTATGGTGCCTCTGATGAATTTTATTTTACCCTGCCAACAACTATTTTAAGTCGTATTACAGTTCCCGTGTTTTAGACTCCTAACCACACTGCTGTAAAGCTTTCATAAGACGAAGATGACTCCTGCTGTACTGCTAACACCTAAAATGGTGCTCAATAAAAGTGCAAAGAAAGAATATATTTAAAATAAGTGGAAGCCATTCAGAAGAGTGACACATCAGAGTTCATAGGTGAGAAAGAAAAGCCCCAACGAACAAAGAAAGGCAGGACGCAGCTTAGGGAGTCTCTTTTTCTCAGTTAGCTCAGGTTTCCAGGAGGAATGAGGTTCCCACGTTTGGATGTGCTCTTTCTTCCCCTAACAGGAAAGCTAAGAAGATGAAGTTTCCTTGGCGTGGAAAGCATGATTAGTTTTTTCTTCTGGTTCCTTCTAGCTTTGAAATCACTTTAAAACTATTTAAGAACCAAAATAGAGAGCTCATTTATTATCTGTAGTTTCACAGTGGGAAATCACCATTAACTTCAAAGCCAAATGCTTTCTTTTCCCCTCCCTTTGAATTTTTCCCTGTTTTTTTTTTTTAAAGGATTTTCTTAGAAGCCGAATGAGAACTCTTAACTCTTTTTCGGGGACAAGAGAGACAAAAGACACTCGCTGGCAGAACTTCACATCCAGTCCAGAAGCCCGCTGTGGCTGTCGGGAGGAAAGGGGCCCTGTTCTCTCGGTATCAAAGAAGCAAGGGAATTCTCCCCAGCGCCGTCTGCCGCCTGGAGAGGAGGCGTAACAAGAACGGAGTTACAAATCTCAGCCGGAGGTATGTAAGAAAGATCACTCCACTTTCTCCATTTCACATAAATCAACGTCGTGTGTGAGTTGGAGGCCACGTTTCAGGCAGAATGGCAGGTTATAGATATTCTTGGGAGGCTTTTTTGTAGTTTTCATTTTTACTTCTCCCCCAGTCCCTTGTGTGTGTGTGTGTGTGTGTGTGTGTGTGTGTGTGTGTGTGTGCAAAGTCCAGGCCATTGGCAGCTGATTGTTGGGAGGGGAATACTGCCTCTCTGTGGTCCCCTTTCTGTGCTCTTCAGGAGGCTGCAACCCAGATGTCAGACTTTCAGGTCCCAGCAGGCACCTCAGTTCCAGGTCTGCTGCCCTCCCCAGAGCCACACCTGTCCCTCAAGCACTCGCCAGCTCTCTGGCTTCCCCCTGCTCTGCGAGGGCTTTCTGCACTTTGAACTGGACTCTAAGGGACACCGCTTTTCTAAAGCACTCGGCTCCTTTGGCAGGCCCTTGTCATTGGATGCTAATACAAATCAAGGAGTCTTAGGGACCACATTTGCTTCCTGCCTGTCACAAAACTTCTTCACCCAAGAAAGGTCAGAGCCCACCTGCCTGGATCCGGAGGAGGAAGTCAAAGTGGAAAATGCAGAAGGAAAAGCCATCCTGCTATTTGGGTGACAAAGATCTTGAGATTTGGAAGTCTGAGAGTGATCCTAAGTCCCACTTAGTTTGTTGGACTGTAGGCTGGACATTACCTTTCCAAACTTTGTATTGGTAACTACGTGTAGGAACCATGAAATGCTTCCGCAGCCCAGCGAGCTAACACAGGTGGAGGTTACACCTGGCAGCGTAATGTGCATAATTATAAGTATGAATTAACATTTTAAAATGATAGTTCAAAACATGAAAGTAATATGTCTTCATCCCATTACAACAGCTCAACAATATATAAAGGAGTTAAAACCATAGTTTCTTCTTATTCCAATCCTACCTTCCTGAGTGACTCACACTACCATATATTTTTAAAATAGATTTAGATTTACTTTTCTAATTGCAGCAGTGTATTACAGAATACCATATGGTGTTTTAATTAATTTAATTATGACCTGTTGGTGGGTTCAGTTTGTTTCTATTTTTTGCTATTGCAAGCAATGATTCAGTAAACATTCTATATGTATATCATTCCATATTCGTGTTTTCATTTTTATCTTAACTATTTTTATAAGTGGGTTAGATGTTATTCACATTTCAATTTTAATAAATTTTGCAAGAAATATTTCTCAAAAATGCCATGCAAAAATTGACAATTTCTCTAAGAGCTCAATGAGAGCACCCATTTTTCCCAATATCTTTGCCAGTACTTTTACCAGTATTTTAAATTTTTGGCAACTTTGGCTGGGGATTTAGCTCAGTGATTAGAGTGCTTGCCTTGCAAGCACAAGGGCCTGAGTTCGATCCCCGGCACCACAAAAAAAACAAAAAACAAAAAAAAAAAGAACAAATAAATTTTTGGCAACTTAATGGATTAAAATGATTTTGCATTTTTAAAAACATGCTTCCATGACTTCTGGTGTGACAAGTACCTTCTAATACATTTATTTTTCATTTGCAATTCTTTTTCTGTGAATTTTTAAATATTCTTTATCCAGTTTTAAATGTTGCTATGTGTTCATTAATTTCTAGGAATTCTTTAAATTTTAGAAGTTAAAGATAATTGCTTCTCAGGTCATCTGAATTTCATTTTTAGTAAAATCTTACTGTGAAATTTTCTATGTAGTTTATATATTTCTAACTTTATTAATTTGTTTTTGGTCAATGAGTATTTTGTCTTACTTAGGAAAGCCATACCTAATCTGGAATAACAGATAGTCTTTTGTATATTTATTCAATGCTTTTATAGATTTGTACATTTGGTTTTTAACTCACCTGAAAATGCCTTTATATATGATGTGAGGTAGGACCCTAGCTTTGGTTTCTTCCAAATCATTCCAACAATATTTACTGTGCATATCACCCTCCTTTTTCAGAGCTCATGTTCAGTCTCCATTTGAACTTATTAGAGCAGGCATTATAAGCTAACCACGAATATATTTTGTTTAGTTCACATTTGCCTCTTCTCTCTCTCTCTCATTTTATTTTTCTCTTAAATTTTGAGTTAGCTGGCCTCTATTCCCTACTTTCTCTGCATTCCCACTTTTCTCTACCAACTTACAATAGTGCATTTCACACCTTTGCTTTTCTGCTTGGCCCTGAGAGAAATTTAAGCTTTTGGTCCTCGACATTGACTTTTTATTAAAAGTTTCATCCTTCTAGTTTTTAATTTTGATTTTGTTTATTATTTTTTCTTTTAGAAGTTGATTATTTTTTATTTCTGTGTTTATGCTTTTCTTGTATTTTATCAAAGAATGTTCTTATAAAATCTCTACCCTAAGAAATGTACTAAGGTTTTCTTTTCTTTCAGGATTAGTAACTGATTTTGTGGCTATTTCATGAACAGAGCAGTATAATGTATATTTTTGTTTGTAGGATATAAAAATTTATAAATATCTTTATACTGAGCATGTTCATTTTAATGTATTTACTCAAATTCTCTATAATCACACACATTTTTGCTATGTGACTCATGAAATTATGCAAGGTATTACTAAATTCTGTTCTCCTATTTTTATTGTAACAGAATCTTAAATTTCTGAGTTTTTACATTATGTCTCATGACTCATTGTTTGGTGTATGAAGTTTCATAATTGCTAAAGCTTCTCTGTACATTGTATGTTTTCTCATAATATAGTATGCCTATGACTCCTTTAAGGCCTACAGTTATAGGTTATACTTCAACTGATAAAAATATTGACACTCTCTGTTGGTTTTGTTTTGTTTCCATGTGCCCGATCTTGTTGCAAAGGCATAGCTTTTTATTTTAAAACATTCCTTGTTATTTTATTTTAGATATTAATCACTTATTTTTAATCAGAAACTACTTCCTATTTTTTAAGTATTTTAATGAGCTACAATAGAAGGTAAAAGTGCTTCTTACTGTGCAAAGGAAATCAATGTCCAGTGAATAGTAGTTTCCTATGTCATCTCTATCTCTCTCTCTCTGTCTCTCTCTCTCTCTGTCTCTCTCTCTCTCTCTCTCCTGAGTTTCATCAAGGGTAAGAGTATATTTTCAGGAAAACCAGACTAGATTAAAATTTTGGAAGGAAACTAGAAAATGTACTAAATTGTGTTGCAGCTGGTCTATGGGATCATAATACGTTAACACTCCTTTCCGTGGAGTAGGAAATCTAAAAGAAGAGGCACTATTGAGCAAGAATTTGTCAGCACCTTTCCCTTGGCATCCAGAACACGACCAGTTTCATATCTAGATAATTAGTAAGTTTCTGCCAACAGACAGATGTATGCTGCATGGATATTTTTGTAGAACTACACATTCATAAACCCTACAGCTCTGTCACAAAATTATATACTAATAAAAGAACGGAAATGGAAAGTGGCAACAAGAAATAACTTCAGAGAGAGACTAGTTGGCTGATTTTAAGAGACATTATATAGAGATACTTTGGTTTGTGGTGATGGGGTCAGGATAATGAAGTCCTTTCCAATCCTATTACTGTTTAAAATAAATACAGTAACAATTGTGACAAATTCTCAAAGCATAGTACCAATTAATTCAGTTTTATTATGCAATAATAGAGTGCAGTAAAAAGAATCTGACATGACAGCATCTGCCTAATTAGAATCTGAATCAGTTCAGGTAGGAGTCGTCTTTCCACTCTGTATTTGAGAAGAATTTTTTTAATATATATTTTACAACAGGAATATTTTATCAGATTTTACTCTCAATTTAATGTTCATGCCAGTCATTTTATATACTCCAAGTTACTACTTCCATCTGAACGAATTCCTGTAAATAACTTTCTCTTTGGCCTATTTTTTTTTTTTAAATCTCTGTGGGAGAATGCAATGTTAAGATCAATAACCTAACTCACAAAACAATCACAGAAGTGGGTCTGTGTACATATCTAACTCACGTTGTGAATGAGGATACAGAGACCCAGAGAAGTTACATAACTTATCCAAGGAGCTCTGTGGAGACGGTCCGCGTCAGGGCTGCCCTGGAAGCCACAACTCTGGTGGCCTGGCACGTGAATGATTATTCTAATCCTGGCAATGCGGAATATGCTTCAGAATGTAAACAGGGTGTGTTCACTGGGAGCCGTGAAGTAGTGAAAAGACTTGGTGCAAGAACCGCAAAATATAATGCATGTAAAAACAGGTAGCACACCATCTAGTACTTATGACATACTACTCAGTAAAATTTTCATACTTATACACCTTTCTTTTAATTAGAAAAGTTATTATGATGTATTCCAGACATACCCATAATTCCACTTAAGAAAAAAAAAATACTGCCAACATTGTTAAGACCACCTATGCCACACTCTAAGATTCCATCCATTTCCCCCAAAATTAATTTTAATTTGGATTGCAAGATCAAGCCCAGACTGGGAAACTTCGCAACTCGACAAGACCCTGTCTCAAAATGAAAAATAGATTTAACAAGGAGATGGGCATGTAGCTTGGTGCAAAGGTCTTGAATTCAATCCCTAGTACCACAATTCTTTTCCTCATCCTTTTGTAAAAGCTGCTGTTTTGAGATAGGAAAGGCAGCAAGGATGGTGAAAAAGAGAAAGGTACTTAGCGAAAAAGGAAGTATTTCATTTTAGGGAAAATCTGTGTATGGGCAGCTATGGCTAAAGAGGGCATGACTGGGACTCTGGAAAGAACAGGCTCGCCAGATGGTGTCCAAAGCACTTCTGAGCTGGAAGTCAGGTGTCTCATCTGGAGTGCACCACTCAGCCTTCATAGGAAACAGAGGTGCACCTCTAAAACCTCATGCTTTCACAGGCCGTGTCGAGTTGGATTAAATATCTATACAGCGTATATTCATGAAGCTGGTTCTTGAGATTTCCTTTCCCTAGGAAAATCAGCATCGTACCTTCCACAGCTGACAGAACAAGTGTTATCTAAAATCTGACAGGAGGCAAGGCCACCTACACAATGCAGGGAAAGGAAGTCCTCTGCCCTGTGCAGTGAGGTGAGGGCATCACAGTGGTACCTCAGTTCACGAACTTGATCCTTTCCACGATTCTGGCTGCAAACCGAGTTGGACAAGAAATGACTCAAATTCAATACTTAGGTTCAGTGCTGACCATATGGGGAAATTTGATTTGGGTCTCATCCAGTTTGGTTTGCAACCAGAATGGTGGAGAGACTTGAGTTCGTGAACCAAGGTACCATTGTAATGGCAAATGTGAGCTCTATTTGGAGCTTCCATGACAAAGTTTTCCATATTCTGAAGCTCTTGGCCACACTGTCTGGTTGAGGGCCCAATTGCCTTTCTCAGTTTAGAGCTAGAGACCCTCCACAGACCCTAGAGCAATGCCGATATTAACACCGCTATGCAACAGCTAGCCCTATATCAACTCAGGGCTTCTACTGGTGAGTAGAGAGAAATGAGATACAGTTCAAAACAACCGAAATTAAAAATTAAGCCATTTTTGTCCTCTTTTGAGAGCCAACAGGAAGTGTCAGAATCTTATAAATTAAGGAAAAGTAGATAAAGTACATAATTACCTATGAAACATCGAGCTTTCATTGTCCTCATTTAGTATTTCCAGCAAACCCATGATAGTAAGACAAGGTGCAGAGGAACTTACCAAAATGACTGAGTTAATAAGGCAGAGTGAGATTTTAAATCTAGGCAGCCTTTCTCAAAGGAATATGTTCTTTGCCATTAGGTTTCGCTACTGTGTGAATTTAAAAGCTTTTAAAAAGCCTTATGCTATTCTCAATGATTTTTATTCCTTTTAATATATCTGTCAGACTTGCTTTTATTTCAAGGTATTAGTGCCAAGCTGTGAAACATCCTTATAGAAAGTCCAGTCTAGCAATCTAAATTCAAACTAGTCAGTATCTCTTCTGTAGTGAGAGGGCAAGCTCCATTTTTTGGTGCCTTAATTTGATATTCCTATAGAGCTCTGAGCTTTCTCCTAGCAGATTACTTACTATGCTGCAGAGCAGTTGTGGGAATATTTGTCTACTCTCCTGCTATATACTAAGTACTTTGAGGGCAAGAACGGTCATTGTCTCCTCTTTGTACCTCCAGGAATTAGCTCTGTGCCCAATACATAGTAGGTGTGGAATACATGCTCACAGAATAAGTAATGAAGACTAGTCGACTCTTAATTCTTTAAAAATTCTTCATTTTACTAATAATATAACTGAAGCATTAATCAGTAAATTCAACCTGCTAAAGACCCACGTTCCCTGCATGGTGAACACGGGATCTCCTGTGGCCATTTAGAACCTGTACCCAGTGCTCTTTTTGTAACTGAAGTCTATGAGTATAGACAGGAGGAAGAGAGAATCCACCTGTAGAGTGAAAAATTCCAGAAATAGAAATGAGTCTATGGCAGGTCTCTGCGACATGTAAGTTCATCTGAAGTCTGCACCATGAGTCACCCAATGGAAGACCCAGGACACCCTGCCTTCGTGCTGGAGAATGAGGTCCTGTCGGTGACACTGAGGGGGCTGATTTCGTTTGGGAAGATTTTCTTCTGCTCCGATCCATTAGCCAACAAGACATGACCAGCAATGTCCACTAGGGAACTGTAAAGAAATGCCCCCGCTCCTTAGGTTCAGGTCCAGTGTAGCAGTGGATGAAACAGTTTCCTTACCCTGACATTGAAGTAGTCTATGGCTTGGTAACCACAAAGCTCCTCTTACCCCATAATGCTCATTGTACTGAGACACAATATCTCCGTCTTCTACTTTTACAGCTTCTTCTAGCTTGCCTGGAAGTCTTCTTCCCACATTTGCATTTATAAAACTCTACTCTTAGAAATACTGGGACTCTAACCTTCATTCTAAACTCAGTACCAACCAAGAGCCCAGATTTAAGCAATCCAATGACATTGTCTTTAGACTCCTACATTCTGTTCCTTTGAAGCATCATCTGCCTCAGGAGGGAGGGTCCTTCCTGAGCCCCTCCAGGTACGAACCTCAGAAGTGCGTGCTGCTGCCTGCGATGCTGTGACACAGAGGGTCTCCTCACTGGGAAGTGTGCTCATGCACCTTCCTCTGCCCTCGCTTTCTCCTCTAGTGTGGGAATGTGCACAGTCCCGCCACAGTGCAGGCCTCCTGGGCCTGGCCACACCAGAGAGGCCTCAGCCCACCAGGAGAGCCTGTGCCACAAAGCGCCTGCCTCTTCGCCTCTGGCCTCCTCACGTCCCAGAACGGACATTTCCTTACACTCACTTTCTGTTTTTCTTATTCTCGCACTTAGGAAATTATTGGAAAAGGGTTGCTAACAAAGACAGACAGGTGATACTGAGAAACAAACGTGGCCCTGAGAGGCAGAAGTCCTGTCTCCAAGGCTTGGCTTGGACGCTAATTGACATGATAAAGCAATTACTTAACAAAGTTTCTTTTTGTCCCTTCTTTTGTAAAATAAGCAAAGTAGATCCCACCCTGTTGGAGAGATGGGCAAACGGGATGAAAGCAATAATACATGTGATTGGCACTGAGCTTGCAAAAAACTCCATGGATCGAGGCATTATTGGGGTAACCATGATTATTGCAGAAAGATGAAGAGCCCCTCATCGTCCCAAAAGCAAAATGCCCAATGATGAGGCTTCACAGAATGATTACACTCATTAACATTGTACAGAGCTGAACAAGCACTTTCACATAAATTATGCCACTTCATCCTCATATCGCTGTTAAAACAGGCACAAATATCTTTCCCATTTTAAAAATGAAGAAACCGAGTTCCAAAAAGGTTAATGTGCTTACTACAGCTCAGCTGGTTCCAAGAGGTTAGCTGATATCTTTCGACTTTCGTTTTCTTTTCACAGCACGACTCGCTCAAGAAAGGTATTGCAGGAAAAGACGCATTAACAGCATTACATTTAAAACTTCATTATTTGTGCAAGATAAAAATGCCCTGTGGCCATATAATATCCTCCGATTCCTCTCATAAAGCCAAATTATCCTTGAAAATTATTAAAAGATTTTATTCAGATTCATTTATGTGTTATGCTGATTAATCCTTCCTGCGGAGGTTATTAACAATAATGAAGAACATTTTTACCATACTGCTAGTTAAACGGACTTCATTAGAGAAGCAGAAACAATATGTGGTTAGATGGCAGCCCTAATAATTACAACCAAAACCAAATGTGAAGACATAGATAAACTAAGTTCCCTCTAAATGGAATCTTTTTCCAAACAGGTTGCATAGCAGGCACCTCAATAGCTCTTTAGTAACAATATCTTTGTTTGATGATGATTCCTAAATATGCTCTGATTAAGAGTTTTATCACTGATAAGTAAGAATATCGTACAAAATTTAGAACACTGTGTACATATTATAAAAGTGTCCAATAACGTTATTCTTAAAATACAAATTTTAATTAATAAAGCAAATTTGGTGTTCAAATGAATAAGAACAAGGTCGACAGTTCTGTTTTACTTACAACATTAAAAAGGGGATTATTCATCCATGTTCTGGCCCCCAACAGGGTGAAATATGTGTGAAAACTACTTGGCAAATGGGCATTTCTAAGTCTTATAGCAGAAATGGCAGAATAATCATTCACAGAACCCCCTACTATGCCGTAGAAAATTTGTTCTAATAGGATCGTCCTGATACGCCAGCCTCTTAATGCTTTTTTTACCCCTCAGTAGGTACAAATTAGATTAGAGATTCAGCAGTCAGTAAATCCTAGTCTCTTTCCTCTCCTACAATAGCAGCCATTCCCGAGTTTAGAAAAGATTTCGGGGAGTGGACCAGGCAATACCCTCTCTGCTGTCTTCGCTAGAACTAGAGAACTGAGAACAAGGCCCTTAATGTCATGGAGAAAATACTGTAGCATGTTTCAGTGTATTAGTCGTGCTTTTTATGCGCTGATTTTGTAATGCTTTGACATGCTGGAGCGTCTTTCTACTCTGGGGAGACTGCGCCTCCCGCGGAGACGCAAGGACGCTCTCAGCACGCGTCTTTCACATGCAAACTGACCAATCCAGACTCTCTCATCCTTACCTTCATCCCACACTCCAAGCCGGTACTTCCCCTGAACCAACCCAAGACCAGGTACTGGACAGCTAGAGAAGCACCTCCAGCAGCCAGATCCCTCCAGCACTATGAAAACTAGCTGCTCCTACAATGTTTACCTCAAAATCTTTTGAGTTTTGGTAGTTTGGTCATTGGGCTTTTGTTTTGTCTGGGTTGACGGGATCAAACCGGGGTCTCCCGCATGCGAGGCGATGGCTGGCCGCGACCCACACCCCAACCCTTTCTCTTCGAGTCACCATACAGGCCTCCCGCCCTGCTTTCCTCCATGTCCTTCACTCTTGGCTGCCTCTAGTGACGCCCGTCGTGGCCCAGTGTGGCTGGTATGACTTGCCTCTTTTTTGGAAACTGTGAATAATAAAACTCCTCTTCAAAGGCAGCTGTTCTCTGGCTGTCACCTTACCTTACCTGATCAAAACAAATCCAAGTACAACTCTTGAAAGCCTCCTGTGGGCATTTTGTTGAGATAGTAGTATGGGGAAAGGGAAAAAGAGGCAAGACCCGGTTCCCATTTTCAGCTCTTTTACAAAGCACATGGCCTTCAGCCAATCCCCAATCCAGAAATACCAAACAATGTGGACACTAAGCGATCTGTGTATAAATGGAGCAAAATAAATAATATCTGTCTCAATCCAGAGCTAATATTCCTTTCTAAATATAGTTGTGTTTTATTATGTCATTTATTCACAAAAGAATAAATAAAATATATGTCATGAGATTTAACAATATAAATATCCTGGGCTTGGAAAGTTTTAAAACTCAGTCTTGGACACAGGTTAAGAGTCCCTAGGTTGTCCCTTTCCATCCTCCATCCCTGTCTCCCCCATAGATGACCAATGTCGTGGCAGAGTCAATATTCCATTATCATGTGTATGTAGAAAAACTTTAAAATGTTTACCAGCCGGGCATAGTGGCACAGGCCTGTACGCCCAGAGAAAGGCGGGTCTCCCCCGCCGCCCTGTAAGTAACACATTTGTGAGCACATTGGTGTGTTTTCTGTTCAAGAGCCCTCCACCCGACCCCGCTCTGGTGCTTTCTTCACACAGTCTCGACTTTATAAGCTTTTCACCAGAAACCAGGAAGAAACGCAGGAGGCTGAGCCTTCATTTATACTGCTGCTGCGTCCCCCTGTCGGGTCCACCTGCCCTTCGGGTCCACCGCCCCTGCTGCACCAGGCCCCGCTGGCCCCCGGGGACATGGAGGAGGAGGCTGCCCCTGGCCGTGCGCCCTGCTGTCTCCCAGAGCACCGTGTCCCCCGGGCTCTGTCTCTCCAGGGAGCAGAACACAGGATCTGCTCTCCTCTCAGATCCCAGACTCCTGCTGAGGCTCTGGCGCCTCCTCCATCCTCCGGAAGGAAGTAGGTTGTCGGTCCTGCGGGCAAGCTTCCGTCAGAGCCAACGTCCTGGCCGCTTCTCCTCCGTCCCTCTCCTCACCCTTTCCTGAGTGTCAGGGCCTGGGGCTGGGGAGACCGGAAGGAGACCCCTGTCCTCCTCAGACCTCGGATGTGCAGCACTGGCCTCGCCTTTCCATCCTCCCATCACTTCAGCAGCTATCAAACTGCCACGGAGTGCCAGGAGGTGCGCGGAACACCTTGGACTCCTCCTTCATTTTGCACGACTCCCTCCTATGTCACATGCATAGACCAGAGCACTGAACCTCAGAGGTGAGATCACCTGTCCCAGGTCACGGGAGGGCCTGGAAGCACCAGCCCTCAGAGCCGGCCGGGGAGGAAGGGGCGCCTGTCCCAGCCGGTTTGGCCAGCGGGAGGCTCCGGCGCGAGACGGGTGGGAGATGGGCAGGTGGGGTGAGGAAGAAGTCGGGCTCTGCCTCCCCACACTTTCCCTTCTGCCCCAGCAGCTTCCATGTGGCTCTGTCGACCTCCCTGAGGATTCTGCGCCTCCTTCACCTTTCCACGCTTTCCCCCATTGAATCCCTCCTCTGTGGCTGTTTGAAACCCTTCCCTTTCACTCAGCCAGACTGTTCTGCCCTTCGACCCCAGAGGAGGCCGGGCAGACACAGCCCTGGTGTGAGACGGGCCGTCTTACCCCACATGCCTCCTCTCGGAATGCAGAGGGCCTCACAGGGAGAGCGCTGGGCAGAGAGGCCCTCGCACCTGCCTGGCCCGCCTGCACCATGTAGCCCTGGGAAGGATCATTTTGTTTTACCTTTGCCTTGAAGGAGTCAGTCTCAGCAACACAGCTTACAAATGAGTTATTTTTAGCCCAGCGAGTAAAACGCAGCTTTTTTCTGCCCCTCTGGAGTGCAGTGGGAGGGTATGAGGGGCGACTCACTGCCTGGGGGAGTTCTGTGGGGACACTGGTAACGTCGGCATCTCCAGGAGGCGTTGGTTACACCTAGTGCCAAGCTGGAGGTGCCCTGACCAGGGACCAGGCTGGGAGCTCTGACTACTGGCCATGAGCGCACATTTCTAGACACCATCCTCTGACCACCTACCTGAACATCCCCCACCGTGGCACACATCTGCATAATCCGCCTTGTATCTATAGCTATTGCTATAGTAACCAGGGCCTTTTTTAAAACCAAGTTCCTTTTTTTGAGGGCAAATATGCAGTTTGTATTTGAAAGAAAACAATCTATAAGAAGGAAATAGACCTTAGCCATTCAGAGAGGCTCATGGTAAATACGTAACAAAATAGTGATGTTGGACCGTGTCAATTAGTTCAAATTAGAAGCCGCTGGTTGAAAACTGTATACATTTCAAAGCAAAAGAATGTTCTAAAGAAGCACGTCTCAGATCAGTCTGTTTCTCATTTATATTTAATTTTCTTGCAAATGTTGAAACAGAACAGTTTGTGCTGAACAGTAAGCTTCTGGGGTGAATCTAACAGCTTTTGAAAGCAAGAGGTGTGAGGTGTCCAAGTCCACAGGAACCTGCTTCCAAATTTGATTTCTCTTCTAGACAAGTCATCAAAGAGGCGGAACTCAGGGGAGTACTGCAAGATATTGCTGTATCTATTTTCTTCCCCCACTAACCCCAGAAGGAAATACAGGACAGTCCCCTTTCTCAGCCCTTAAGGACATTTCATAAAAAAGCCATAGCTTGCCTGCTGTCTTTAGGTATAAAAATTGGCAGTCTGGCTCAATTTTGAAGCTCAACCCAGCTTAATGTTCATCTCCTCCTGTTCTCAGGCCAAGCAGGCCTCTACCTAATAACCCGAAGGGGGAGACTGGACAGCCGGGTCTCGCACTGGGATGGGGCTGAAGGAAGAGGGAGAAGGGCGGGAGCCGCGGTGAGAGTCAGGTAGACTCTCGCGGTTGTCCACGGTGCGTCTGACTGCAGAGCTGTCTAGCCTGAGACATCTGCTCTCGTAGTGGGGATCGAACCCAGGGCCAGGGCCTTCCATTGAGCCACACACACCCCTAAATTTAATTTTTTTTATATTTTTGAGGCAGCATCTAAGTCATAAAGTTGCCTGGGCTGGGCTCAAATTTGCTATCCTCCTGACTCAGCCTCCCAAAGTGCTGGGATTATAGGTGTGCACCACAGCACCCAGCTGCTTTTAACATTTTTGCTTCTATTCTACTTCCTTTTGTCTTTATCATCGTTTCCTCTTCTAACTCCCTCACTAAAGTACTCTTTTTTCTTTCTATTCTTTCACTTGTGTTAATATGCAATGCAAGAATTTTTCATCTGATCACTTATTTAAATGTATTCATAAAGTCTTACATACCTATAATATTTTCATTATTATGTTTTATAGGTACTCTGCTATTTTTGATTTCTAGATTGAAAGAGGCTTTGACTGATTTTGCTATTCATTTAACTTCATTGCATTATGTTAGAAAAACGCTATTTCTACCCTTTGGAATTTTTTTTTTACAATTATCTAATATATCTTAATTTCTGAATGTCTACTACCTGTACTTGAAAACCAGGGTATACGTTTTGAATATATCAACTAGCTCTATTAATTTTGTTATTTGGTTATTAATTATCAAATATTAACAGTTAATAAATAATTCAATATATGTTATTAGTTCTTCCCTGTGCTTTTTGTCTTATTTGGTCTGTCATAAACTAAGAGAAGTGAGTTCAAGTCTCCTGACACCGGCGCACTTCTGCGGGTGTCTCTTGGGTCTCTAAATTCTGCCACATGAATGTCGGGCTGTGATTTTATATCTTCACTGGGAATTGCACTTTTGCCTTTGAATCTCTGAAAGCTCTCTGACCTGAATTCCATGCAGTTAGGATTGTGGCCGGGCACTTCTTCTTCCTGCCTTCTCTCATCCTCTCCTCCTATCCCTGTTTTCAACACTCACATTATCTTATTATCTTTGTACCGTTAAATACTTCCTACTTCTATTCTTTGCTGTTGGATTTATTAAATCTGTATTTTCCTGCATATATTTGTCCATTTAAAAACTTTCAACCTTTCTGAATCAACTTATTTTAAGTATCTCTCTTGTGTAGAACAAAGAATTAGATACTGCTTTGTGTTTCACTCTGAAAAAATATTTCTTTCAATAAACAAAGTGTTTTCACATGAAGTAAGCGTTTTTATGTATAGATATGACAGCTATGCATTGCCTTAAGTTTTTATTTGTTTATATAGTTTTATTAAAATATTTGTGTAGTCTCTTTGTTTAGCTTGTATTTTATTTTTAAAGTTAATTCTGATATATATACAGAGGATTATATTTTGCTTCTAGTGGTTCCATTTATAATTAAAATTTTATATTATTTGTAGGCTCTTTCCCTTTTCATAGTTTGTTAGTTTTCTACTACAATTTTTTCTCTCTCCTCTCTAATCTGTCTCTTCTATTTTATTCAATTTCATCATCTTTATTAATGTTTAAATTTGTACTATTAAGTGTGCTCACATTCTATTACAGCTATAAAAGACTTTTTGATGAGAGACTGGTTTTTTCTTTTTTCCTTTTTGTTTTTGTTTTGAGGCAGGGTCTCACTATGTAGTTTAGACTGACCTTGAACTCATTAGCTGGGCTGGTTTCGAACTCATGGTGATCTTCCTGCCTCAGCCTCCTGTGTGGTGGGACTACAGGTGTGTGCCACCACGCCCTGTTTAGAAACTTTCTTTTTTTCATAATTTTAAAGTGTCACTCCTATAGACTGCCTATTTCTTGAGAGGGAGAATAAACAAAACAAAGCAATGATTACATGTAGTGGAAAATTGGGCAACTTCTTGACGGGGTGTTAAAATTATTAGCACCTATGAGGGCCAGATCAGCTTCTGGTGGCCTCCGATGTGACATCCTAAGAAAGACAAAACACCACCTATGCAGGAGTGTGGCCAGGGACATAAAACCTGGATCGGATTATAAGGAAACCAAAAGATACAAATAAGGAAGGCTCTGCTAAAATTAAAAAGCAAAAAAAACAAAAATAAAACATTTGTGGGGAGCATAATCTTCCAGATCCTCAATGCCATAAAAAGACCCAGGCCAAAGAAATGTTCCAAATTAAAGAAGGCTAAAGAACAGCACGAAAGCAGTACCTGACCCTTGGCTACACCCTGCACAACAGGAGAAGGTGCTATCAGTGACACTGCTGGGGTCACTGCCAAAGATTGAAAAAGGATGGCAGGTTAGATGACAAGTATATGGGTGCATTTCTGGAGTCGACAGTTGTTCTCCAATACTGGGACAGCATATTCCCAGTGTTGGAAAATACGTGTTGGCACATTTAAGAGCAAAGGGGTGTGATGTATGTAGCTTACTCTCAAGTTTTTCAGAGAAAAGTTACATATGGATACCTAACAAGACGGCACTAACAATAAAGCAAGTGGGGTAAAATATTAACAACAGGCAAGACTGTCAAAGGCGTCCTTTTACTTTTTTGGCTTGGCAACTTTAATAATTGTTTTTAAAAAATACCCTTTACATCTTTGCATTTACCACCCGTTTTTCCTCCTTTCTTCCATTTTATTCCCACTGTAATTGCTATTTATATTTGTCTGATGCCCTGATTCTCACATTTGCCTTCCGTGTAAAACTACAGTTAAATATTTTCGGTGCTCACTGCCAGTCCTTTTGGTGTGGCTTTCTCAGCCTTCATTGGTGGAAGGGTCTTTTAAGTAGATCTCTTAAAGGGGCTCATGGAGCACCTTCCCCGAGCTCTTGCATTAAAAAGCAATTATTCCGTAGCCTTTAGCTTGAAGGACAGCTTGCCTGAAGACTAATCCTTGATGTGTGCTTGATGAAAATGGTTCCATTGTCCTCTGGCAGCAAATGTAACTGTGCAGAAACCTGCAGTCAGCTGATTTTCTTTACCCCTTAAGAAAGACTTTTTTTTTTTGACAAAAGGCTGTTTTGTCCTCATTGCTGTTGTAAAATTCGCTTAGTTTAACAGGTTATTGACTGTGTTGTCTGGTCTGAGCCAACGTTCCCCAAAGCACAGCTTACCATTTCCATGTGAATCCTTAAGTTTCTAATTTCAGAAAAATTCTCTTGAGGTGTATTTTGAGTATTATTGGATTCCATCTGTGACAATTAATCTTGATGTGTCACTTTGAATGGATTAAGAAATGCCCAGCAGATTAGGAGCACACACTTTGGAGTCTGTCTGGTGGGTCACATCTGTGTGATAGATAGTCCTTGGGCCCTTTCCTCTCTAGCACTTTTCCCTGCTACACTTCCTGGCCGCCATGAACTAAGCAGCTGTGCTCCACCATACCCTTCTCCCATGTTATTTCTGCCTTGGAGCAGCAGGCCAGGAACTGAATTCCCTGAAACTGTGAACCAAATTAAACCTCTCCTCCTTTAAATTGTGGGTGTTGGGTATTGTGTCCCAGCAATGGAAAAGCTAATGTACAATCCCTTTGTCTTGTGTTTTCTTTAAAGACACAAAATACGTGCATGTTGGACCTCCTTTGTCTTTTACCTATAGCTACCTTAGGATGGATTGGAGGCACTGTTCCCTGGGTTGGATGCTATTGGCTCCTAACTCCATGTACTTATTCAAGTGGAAGTTATTTGAATCTGATCAGCAGAATGTACACATTACCACCCTACTGGAACTGGGCCTCAGTTCTCCAATAATGTGTTTCTCTCTTTTCCTGTCCTTAGAATAAATAACAGTCCCTCACTGCTCTGTCACTAGAAAGGGGGTTGCATGGAAAATAGGGGGCTCCCATCTCATTGTCCTAAGAATTCTTGTTTTCCTATCTTGCAGCATAACAAAATTATCTGATGAATGTTACAAGCACCATTTTATGGTTAGTATTTGTTGATGAGCACCACGTTCTTTTTATGTTCCATTCACATTTACTGCAGTATAAAAAAAGAAATATGGACACTTGTTCTTCATTTTAACTCTCAGAAATTCAGTCTTATTATCTGTAAAATGAGCTCAGTAAAATGTGTCTTGCAGAATTCTTGCAAGGATTAGCAACTGGATATGTAATTTTGCATTATGGTTTATGGTCTATAGTAGGTGCTTTGCAGCTGGATAGCTACTGATTTCCATATGTGCTCTACTCATCCCCCTGCTTCATTCTTTTATACTGAACAAAGGCCAGTTTTAATGCAAAGCAAAAATGGATTGGGAAGTTAGCCTGTTCCACAATTCATAGAAGCATGGAAGGGTGACTCAAAACAAAAATCTCTCATTTGATTTTAGTTCAGTTTAGAAAGATCCAAATTTTATTGTAGTCTTCTTTCCAATTTTAAACAATATTTTAAAAATTGGAGTAGGAGACATCTCTTTTTATATTTATTAGTGTGATAATACACTACTTAATCTGTTTGAAAAAGATGATTTGAAAGGTAATTTTTGAAAAAATCACTTAAATATTCAACACTCAGAGTCCCCAAAACAGTGAAAACACTATACCTTTTGAAGTAAAAAATGCCAAGCTCTGTAATTTGGGATTAAACTCTGTAATTCTTTTGAATTCATGTTTCTCGTCTGTAAATGGTACATTTGTTTATTTGTATAGGACATTAGAATTAAATGAAATAAGAAATATGAAGAGATTATACAATTTTAACTATTACCTACTATGTGTCCCAAATATTTGTATTAGAAAAATAGCTCTGTGATTCATTATTCACATTTGTGAGTTTGGATTCCTGTAGTTTCTGTATTCACTACATGTCAGGCTGAGAGTACTCAGAGTAGCTGTGAGTAGCTTTGCCCAGCTTTTATCTTGGGAAGCCAGAGGTCATAATAGCAGCCACCTTTCCATACTTTATTTGAGGTCCACTAATGTTACTTTTGCGTGAGACTAAGGTGACTTCCTCCAATCAGTTCAGGTAACACTAAGGCCTAATAAGGCAACAAGAGCAAATAACAGTCTTTGTACCCATTTCCAGAACAGTTAATTAAATCTTCACTGTTACAGCTGGGAAAGGATCTTCACAAATTTGTCATTTCCCAAGCCTTTTAATAGCTCTTTGTATGTGGTTCCCACATCCAGCCAGTTGACTGTCATCCTGAAGCACTCCGAGAAAATGTCTTTCTTTTAAAATCACTGTGGGTGTGAAATGCTTAAAAACTCTGTGAACTAAAGTCTCATAGCATCCCAGGTGTGATACTTTATTGTTGTAATATCTGAATAGTGCAATTATCAGAAGACATATTCTTAGAAGGACTTCAGTAAGCAGTTTGTGTTTTCCACACGTCATACTCAAGGAATGTGTGAAATCAACATGCCACCATTTTTTGCTATCTCGACCACAACTTCTAGGCACAGCCCACGAGCATTTCTCTGCAAGCCTCCCATTATCCAAAATAACCCATCTGTCAGCTAACGTGATCACTTGGTTCTTCTCGGGGCTACTCAACATATTCCCAGCTTATTTCATTAACATGTTTAAAGGCAATCTTTCTGAGTGTCTACAACTTACATGAGAAAGAACAATTGATAGAGTCGAAATCACTATCCTGAGGACAATTTCTGGGCTGTTAAGTATTTCCTGACTTTCAAGTCTGGACTGGTTTGTTAGGATGACTACATGCTTACACAATAATCTCCTGTTTCTTGTCACTCGAGCATCAATTTACAGCAGTGATTTGTCTAATGTATCTGAGATATAACTTTCCAACAGCAGAGAAAATGCTTTCTGTGTAATGGGACTATCCCGCAACAAGACAGATCTGGGGAGTTATCTCTCCCCCGAGTCCTTCCCTTACTGTAATCCTCTGATACTTTCACAATTTGAACTAATCATATGATTTATAGCATTTGTTTTGCATGACTATGAAAGAACTGTGAGATTAAAAACATTTGAATTGAATAAAAGTAGAGAATATAAAAAATACTGACATCGGATTAGTAAATGGATTGTTGCCTACATGTCCAATTTATTCCTTCAGACAGATTTTCATGTATAATGCTGAGAGACTGTGCACACGTTTACCAGAAAATCCAAGAAGTTACTTTGGAAACATGAGAAGCTGACCTAATAAATGTGTCTTCACAATGCATTACCAGAGCATCTGTCAAAACAAAGGCCAAGGGCCAGGATAATGTGTGCTCAGCCACTGGATTGGCCCATGTCAGTGGATGGCACAGATTTACGAGAAGACCAGATTTAGGCACAACTTACAGGGCCTACTTATCAGACACCAGCAAAGAAGTCAGTATAGCCACGACACATAGCTACTGATGGACGGCCAGGCCGTGCTCTGTCCCAGACCTGAGAGACACCATTCACTGGCATCACACTGTGGCTAAAACTCTCCACAGCAGAAACCTCCTGGGCAGAGAGAGCTGCATTATTTCAGTCAGTTGCAGCCTCTGGATTCAGCCCCAGCACCTTGCTCTAGAGTGTTCGGAGAAGCAGGTGATGTTTGAGTAAGCAAAAATGACCCTTTCCAGGTCCAGCTTTATGTACGCATCGGCTCGGCATATTTCTGCATACAGGCATATTTCCGCATACAGACGCACAAGGACACACAACGTACAGGGCAGGCACAATTCATCAGTCCCCATGTTACATCATGCACAGTACACAGCTCGCTCCGCATGAGCGAAAGCCTCTTTCCCCATCACCACTCTCTCCAGGCTGGCACATGCTGACCCCAGAACACTCTCAGTGTGGCAGACAAGTTTGTGTTCCTGGTCTCTGAGAGCCAGGCTACCGAGCCCTTAGCCAACTTGTGATTATCCTGAACGCCGAAATGCAAGGAAAAACAAGCAAACCAAAAAGGGCTGTGTTCCCACACAGCTTTATGACAAAAACACCCAGAGAAAGGCAATTTTGAGTAAGACCCACTCTGAAATGATGCTACCTCCACTTCACATCAGCCAGCAAGAGCAGCGAACTGAAGCCAGTGGGCGACATAAAGTAAGCTTTGGAGCTGGCATCTCAGGGGTTTTGGCGTCTTGCAGAAATGAATCCCGGCTCTGCAGCTTAGCTCTAGCTCTGTGTTGGGTCAGGTGCTCAGACTCTCTGCACAGAGTTTTTCCATATCTGATACTATAATAAAACATAAAGCCCAAGATTAATAAGAGGATTAATGAGATGTGTACCAAACTCTTGCTTTTGTTCCTAGCATCTGGTAGATGACTGATGAATAGTACCCATTAATTTTATTATAGGAATGAACTATAAATCATAAGAATGATTGTGTGGGACTAAATGAAGGAGTATGTTTATGTGTGTGTAGTTAGAACATTATATTTTTAATAATTTTGTCAGTGTATGTTAATATTACATGGTGATGAGGTTTATTTGGGGAAGTTGACACATGCATTCAACATACCTTCATCAGTTTCAGCCCTGCCCCCCTCTTCTTTTCCTCCCCTCCCATTGGTCTCCTTCCCCATCTCCAGACATCCACCTCCTAGTTTCCTGTCCTCTCTCATTCATTCATTCATTCATTTTTTATGTTTCTGATATGAGAGAAGGTATGCTATATTTAACTTTCTGAGTCTGGCTAATTTCACCTAACATGATGGTTTCTAGTTCCATCCCTTTTCCTGCAGACTTCTTTATGGCTGAGTAGTAGTCCCTTGTGTGTGTGCACCACATCGTCTTCATTCATTCATCTGTTGATGGGCTTCTCAGCCATTGTGAATTGTAGCTCTGTAAATACGGTAGGTATGTGTCACTCTAGTGCGAAGTCCTTAAATCTTTCAGGAACATGCCCAAGAGTGGTATCCTGGGCCAAATGGCATTTCTGTGTTTATTCTTTTGAGGAATCTCCACGAGGATTTCCAGAGTGGCTGTATTAGTTTGCATGCCCACCAGCCATGTAGGAGGGTTCCTTCCCACCACATCCTCCTCCAGCATTCTCTCTTTGTTGTATTCTTGATAAGAGCCATTCTGACACTGGTAAGACAGAATCTCAGTGCTATAGTTTTAATTGCATTTCTCTGATGGCTAGAGGTGGTGAACATTTTTTCATACATATTTGGCTGTTTGTGCTTTTCTTTTGAGAAGTATCTACTCAGTTCATTTGCCCACTTTTTATTGGGCTCATTATTTCATGAAGGATAGATTTTAAGCTCTTTGTATATTCCAGGTATTAGTCCCCTCTCAGAAGAATAACTAGCAAGTATTTTCTCCATTCAAGGAGTTGTCTCTTCACTCAGTTGTGTGCTTTGCTATGCAAAAACGTTTTAAGATCAAGATTACGAAAAGTAATCCTGAGCAAAAAGAACAAT
>PVJO010023432.1:0-26127 GCA_004026905.1 Hystrix cristata | reverse complement strand
CAGGCAGATCAAAAAGCCAACTAATTAGAGCTTCAGGCAGAAAGAACAAAGAGAAATCAAAACTCGACACCAAAAACAAAATCATGTAAACTTGAACTGAAAAATACATGTCCAAATGGAAAAGGTACCTTTGAACATGTTAGACTTTCATTTAGGGTAGATCACAAACAAATTTCAGGGTGTAAGTGACAAAACCAAGATACTACAAACTTCCAGAGAGAAAAAAAATCAGAGTTAAGAAGGACTTTGAATTTACCAGCAACTGAGAAAAAGACAATGGAGCAGTGTTCTCAACATTCTGGAGGGAAATGGTTCCAGCTTAGCATTCTATATGTGGCAAATTCATTATCAAGGAAAGGTATAATACAGGAATTTTGATGAGAAATAGTCCGAAAACATTACCTTCCATCATGTCCATCAACGGTTTTTAAAGGATTTATTCCACCAGAATAAGGACATATAAAAAAAAGATCTGGACACATAAGGACTGGCAGAGAATACAACGGAAGAAAGAAATCCTGATAAGTTCCTGGATGGTATGGAAAGAGACTATGGTGATAACTGGTCCACAGTGAGGCTGACTTGAGAGGCAGGCATGTTGAAGGCTATCACTGCAAGCACCCTGCTGCTACCACCTCAGCTTGAATAATTACTGGAGAAGGTGCTTCACCAAACAAGGAATTTTGAAACGCAGCTTCCAAGGAACAGGGAACTCAACCCAGAAGAAAGGCAAAGGGAATTCCAGTGTTTACAGCAAAGACATGACTCATGATGACAGCTGGGTAGAGTTGGGGGTGGGGGGACCATGTGTAAGAAAATGTTGGAAAAATAAATTCCTGATGTGATTGACCTGGTAGAAATTTTGCTGAGAAGGCTTTGGAAGATGTGTGGGAAATGGGCAATAAATACAAAGAAAACCAAGCAAGTGAAGCCTGTGAGTGTGAGTGATCAGGGGAACACCCACAACCTTGAATTCAAAACATGCCTTCAGATCGGCCTGGCCTAAACTTGGGTACATAATATCTGGAAAGGTGTTCTTGCTCCAATTTCTGCACCTGGAAAAATGTCTGAAGCACAGACAGTTAAATTCAACAAAATAAACATCAAGAATGCATACAAGAAAGTCCACAGGTTGGAGTTATTTCACACACAGGGAGACTTGTCTCACCGGTCAGTTTCTAACGGCCCCTTTAGACATTTTTCCCTGAGAGATGTCACACCGTGGTAAAGTCATTTTTTACTTCAGAAAGATTACTCACTGTAGCAGGAAGGCAGGGACAATAGGCAAAGAGTCAAGCAGTGGGGAGTGAAGGGCTCTCAAAGACACACCTAAGGCCCAGCTGTGATATCCAAGGTAGCAGCACAGAACATATCTGATCACTGTTGTTAGCAAGGGACTCTTCCAACATGAACCTCGTACACCCTCTCTGTGTGGTAGGGAAAGCTGCTTTGAGCAGTCACATGATCGGCGGACTCGGTCATTAGCACTGGCGAAGTGGCTATTTTCTTCTGTACTTCTGGGTTTCGAGGGTCACCAAGAGATGAAGTATATTTCCTAACTAAAATCATATGCATATTGCCTACACAACTTGTGTGATAACTAGCTATTTCCTGTATTCAAACTTGGTACTTTTGTTTGTGTCTGATTGTTTAAATCAGATAAAGATTTAATAGTTAGATGCAAGTATCTAAAAGATAAATTTACAGCATGGCCATCAAGGAAAAATCAGTAGCTCGGTCTGTGGTAGCCACCCTCCAAAATAGACCCTGTACCTTCTTGCCCCTTGGTGTTCACACTCCTGTGTTGTCCCTTCCCACGCTGAGGAGGGCCAAATTATGTAACTAAGGGGATATTGTAGAATTGAAGTGTGACATCTAAGGTCAGGTCATCAAAAACATCGTGATCCCTACCTAGCTCTATCTTAGACTACTCACTCTGGGAGAGGCCAGCTGGTGTGGCCTGATACTGTTTAAGCTGATACATGAAGAGGTCAATGTGAGGAGTGACTAAGGCCTCCTACTAACAACCATTCGAGTGCACCAATTTGGAAGAGGATCTTTTAGCCCCAGGGAGGCTCTCAGATGACTACATCCCTCCCTGGCTTTGTGACCACAGCCTCATGACAGATCCGTGTTGAGAAATGTTCACCTAAGACCCTCTTGAATTCCTGGCCCACAGAAATTCTATAAGATACCAGATATGTATTGTCTTAAGCCACTAAATTGTGGGGTATTTTGTTATATAGTTACAAATAACTAATACATTTGCTATAAATAGAAAGTTAAAGCAAACTAATGCTATGGAACGCTACTTGTAGATGGCTCCCTGGTTAAGGGTTTTAGCTTATAATCTGTCATGTGTTGGTTAAAGAAGGACATTAATAAGTATGAGGGTCAAAGATTAATTCCAAACACAGATTTGTTCCCCTTAATGTAATCAGGAAGAGAAAAAGAAAATTGGAAAGGGATATCTATGTGTTCTATATCTTGCATCATTTAAAATTATTTCAGGGACCAGCAATTGTACAGACTCATATTTGTGAGATGCCAGTGGTGGAAGGGCCAAGAGATAGTGTCATGGGAACTTGAGAGTCTCCAGGACCAGTTTGGAAGATCTCTACTGAGTAACTCTGGCAGGCGAACGCAGCCCCGTGGACCTCCACCCCCTCCTCTGCACAAAGACTGAACCAGGTGGTGCCTGAGGTCCCTTCTAAGTCCTATAATTCAGAACTCTGGTCTGATCCAAGACATAAATAATACCATATTCGGCAGACTATCAGAGGACAAACCTGGTAAGTTGCAGAAAGCCATCTGCAAAATTTCTCTTTTTGCCTACAGAGCTTAAAATATCTTAATGTTTTCTAAAGTGTCAGATTTGTTCATTCAAAATTTGAAAAATAAATATAGTCACATGTTCTAATTTAAAAAATAAAGAGCATTCCTGATTTACACATCCAGAGCAATTCTGATCTTTGCTAAAAATAAAGCTTTTTGCCTGAGTCACATCCAAGTCATAATAATTAAACACGAAGGAGCAGAAGCTGGAAAAGGGTGAGGTCTGGTTTCAGTCCAGATGGGCATTTTTCCCTAAGTATGGAAGACACACAGTCTCTGCATGACAGTCAAGGAGGCTCCATGCCAATCCGAACATTCGCTTGGACCTCCAGAAAGTGCGCCTGCTGGACCTGAAATTCTGAGAGGGCCGAACTAATTTTCCAAAGCAGTTTAATGTTTTAATGACCACAAGCCGACTCTAATCAACCTGTGAACATGTGTATAATCACAGTGACAGTTCAGTCCAGTATTACTTTTCTCACACATCCATGCCATTCTGTCTCACAGCCAAGACAAAGGCAGTGAGGTGTTTCCTGCAGAGTAGGCTTGTCCTCCTTCAACCTAACATTTCCTGCACAACCTCCATCCTGAAAGTTAGCAATGCCACAAGGTTATTTGACTGGCTACTTTTTGTGCAAAGAAGAAAAACTTGCTACTCATGCGGTCCTCTGAGAAACCCACAGTTGAGGATTGTGTACCTATTCTAAAACAAGTTCAAATTTTGATTTAAATGTTCTGTATTTAGGTAGATATGTAAAATCACCTAACATGGCTAACGTTAAGATTAGAGTTTATAAAACTTCATTCAGGAATTATAAATAATAAACAAAGAGAGACCAAAGGGGGAAAAAAAAGGAAGAAAGAGCAACAATAAAGCCAAAGAGAAGAAGAAAAAAATGAGAACAATAGACTCAGACTAACAGACCTGAGGAATTGAAGTGAGTGTGGAATAAAGACAGAGGAGAAAAGAGAAGAAAAGCAAATATCTCACTGTCTTTATCTCTTCGGCTTCTCCCAATCTTTTTTTCCCTTCACACTGCCTTCCAAATGCAGCATTTTTGTGGATAGCAATGGTTAAGTGTACTAAGAAATCATCCAATTCCAGCCTCTCCTGCTCTTCACAGGGGAGTCTGCTCGGGCTCACATGGCTACTCAGTGAGAGACGTGCCTGCTCTTCCTCTCTCTGCCCACACACCCTAACGGGTGCTCAGCTCTTGCTGAATGGTGGAAGCAGCTCCACATGTTTCTTCAGACAATCTCACAATTGTTCTGCCTTTCTTAAGGGGTGAAAAAATGGTCTAGAATACTAGTAAGTTTATCAAACACCAGAAATCACATCAAAGACTTACGTATTCCCACCCTCCTAGAGGAGCCACACCGTATAGATAACCGTTCTTCCTGTTCCTTGTAAAGTCAGAGCAACATAGGAGGCCATAATCTGCTCATATGTCTCAAAGGTGTACAAGGTCACCTGACATTGTGTCTTCAGGGGAGTTTAGATTCGGCTATAAATGGAGCAGGATGATGTATCGAAATATTAATTTGTATTGTCCTTCTCCGTATTTCTGTTCTTCCCTTTGTAGCTGGCAATCAGCATTGTCTTTCCTTGCCTTGAGGATCTGGAAGCTGTAATTTTCCTTGCATTTTATAGAACTAAATTGCTGCCAGTGTTATGTTAATTGTTAAGGAAGAGGGAGGGAGAAAGGAGAGTCCCTTGACGAAGGCTAGGCTGGAGAAACAGGTGTTTGGGTTTTCCACGGGAGAGGAAGAGGTGCAGGGTTCCTCCAGGGTCCCGGACCTGAGTCTAGCTGAGGCGCGAGCCGAGAGAGGACTCCCAGGTGGTATGGAGGGACTTCAGCCATGTCAGAGATTTCCGTGCCCCCAGATCTAGAAAGAACCCTGAGACTAGAACAATGGACATTTGAGTGGGACTGACAATTGGTGAGCCTAAGGGGCTCTGTACAGTCCCCCACCATTTCAGATCTAGTAGGAGGACGATTGTGCACAGCTGCGTAAATAATGCTCCATCAAGGGGTGCCTGGCACAGAGCAAGCTGTAGCCAAAATCCAGCCTGCACCAGGGTGTAGGTGAGCAACTACCAGCAAGGAGGGTGCCTTTACCCAGCAGAACAGACATTCCATATGGGCCATGAATGGCCTTGTAACTCTTGCCCATCTATGGGCTTTCTCTCAGCCCGGAAGACAGAGCATCTCTAATGACTATGAATAAATTTCTGATCACTAGAGTTGTGTAGGGGCTTGCGGACACAGGTGGCTTAAAGAGAAAAAAAGAAACGGAATATCAAATACATACCAGTATCCATAGGCAAAAATTCACTCTGCAGTAAAACTTCTGAGACAGTAATCACCCTTACTCACATCTAAAGAATAGAAAGGCGAATGCCACCGTTCTCGGAAGCACATCTGACAGAGGCGGCATCTCTGGCAGACACAGCAGAAGGGCTTATAGATGTAGCATTAGGTCAGCGAGGGAGACAGATTAGACGTGAACCCACCTGGGCAAACCTGAGGCCGTCAGACCCACCGCTGAGAGCCAGCAGCTGGGATTAGGGTGGAAGAGCATTGCCCCTGAGAGCCATTCTTTGTCAGGAAGGCACCACTTTCCATTGTCCTGAGGCACACACGGCCCCTGTTCATCCAGGGATCCCATAACGGATGTCATTCCTGTTTGAACAGCAGCCAGACCTCTGGTCTTTGACCCATACAAATCTCAATTAGCCAAAATTATTCAGCTGTGTCCAGGCTCTGTCTTCCTTCAAACACCTAATTGTGTGAAAGCCACATTCCTTGGAGCCGCAGCCCCCACCTCCATGATCAGACCCTCCCATCCTCAGCCTCTCCCCAAGGGCATCTCTATAGTTTTGCATCTTCTCTTAATGAACTGTGCCAATCATTAAGGAAATTCCACTACAGCGTTATTACTCTTGATGATCCTTCACTTGTTAGCCAGTGAGCCAAACATATGCTCCCATTTATAGCTGCTTTCAACTCTAGTGCCAGGCAGGCCTTGCAAGATCCCATCAGCCTTTCCATCCGACCTGCTGAGAAGACACAGGCAGGCGAATCCTTGTGAAACATAAAGGGATGGTACCAAGTGACAGAAAGCAAACCTGCAAACCAGTTATTATAGGCTGGGGATTTAGTTCAGTGATTAGAGTGCTTGCCTTGTAAGCACAAGGGCCTGAGTTTGATCCCCGGCACCACAAAAAAAAAAAAAAAAACGAAAAAAAAAACAGTTATTATACATCCATTTCCTCACTCCGATTCTCTCTTCCTTAACCTCCACGGAATCAGTAATTAGGGAGAATCACATAATCCAGAGATACGTTTAGATTCCCTGATGTTGAACTCTTTAAAACATCTGGTTAACCACATGCTGCTTTTGTTGCTGCAATTATGTGTCCCTTTTAGGTCATGTCTGTTTGAATTCTGGCAGGATATTGAATATGACATAAAACCAAACTGAGATTTTATTACTGTACTTGTCCTAATAAGACATTATCCTCGGAGTTGTATGCTGTGACCCCATCGATAACACCAAGGGTAAGATCCAGGAGGTCCCAAGCACCCATCCCTCCAGAAAGCACAAGCTATTTAAACTCTGACTGACTACACAATCCAGAAAGAATCTACAACTAGATGTTGTCAAAATTCTCACATTTTGTCTCAGGATTTTGAGAAAAAATGCATTTTAAGATCCTCAGTTATCTTCATAACAACAAACTTTTTTAAAAAGATATAAAAAACTATTTGTTTTTTTCTTCTGCTCCTTAAATCACTTCTCCCGCTTCTTATAAAACCACATCAGACACATGAAATCCCCACTGAACAAGCACAAATGGAATTACATTAGGCAAATGAAAACTGCAAATACTAATTCTGCAAATTTGCATTAGGTCACTTTGGCTTGATTTTCTATTTATGTAAATAGAGCAAACAAAATCCTTCTTTTGTTTCCTCTATTCTTCAGATAATGCTGCTAGTTTACTGTGTTCAAAGAAACCTGGAGGTAGTTCACCTATGCTTTGGAGATTGTGACTTAGGCCACCCACTGTACCATTGGAATCAATGGCCAACCCTCTCCTTCCCATTTGCCCTGTTGACTCCCTTCTGGAAACGGGGCTAGACTAAAACTAGAAAAGTGAGATAGCATTGTGGTGGTAAGAGATGTGCTTTGAGTGCTGCAAACTGTCCTAGAAACTACACATGTTCCTGGCGTCCCCAGGATGTAAGGAATGTTCAAGTCCAGGGCAACATGTTACTGTGGTAGGACTTCATAGATGAAGAATGATGCACAGAGGCTACCTAGGCAATTGTCCCTGGAGGGCACTTAGGGCTGAAAGTCACCCGCCTGGCTAGATTAACCTAAGCTTGAATGCCTCCAAAAATATCAAGGTAGACCCAATCACCTCATTCCATATGGGATTCATTGCCCTAGGAGCCCCTACAAGTCAAGTATCAATAAGTTAAAGAAGACTTTGTATAATGATACGGGCAATTGATCCAAATTGGATTATTATTTTTTTAAGTTGGATTATTAAAACGGAAGATTGGCCATCAAGAGTTTTCCCCTTTGTATTTAGCGATGATACTGAGAGAAGGAACTTGGAAACTAACCCTCGTGGGCTTGGTATGAGCTGATCCAGGGTATCACTTTGTGTGCTCTTATGCAGACAGTTTTGTGGTTTTGATAAACAGTCCCCCAGAGAATGACTGAAAACTCTCTGGCATTTTGACAAGGCTAATGTTAACAAGATAATCTAAGTAATATGCCTTCTTTTCTTGCATTCTTAATTTTGAGACTTACAGGCTTTGGAATTAATTCATTTCTGACTATCTAATTTTTTCAAAAAAGACAAATACAAAAATATCGGTTATGCGTGTTGTGCTTTCCAGCGTATTGTGCTAACCCCTGTAGCCTTACGGTTTGGATCATATTAAAGATCTTCACCTTTGGCAAGGATAGTTTTGTGTTTTGGAAACAATCTAGCATAAATTCCTTTGCCCTAAGGAAAGCCTTCTGTGCTTCTTCTTTTTTTTTTTTAATCAAAGAACAATGGGAAAGAGAAGAAAAAGAGGTATTATAAAGTTTGCAGGAAATGATCTAATAGAAACAATAAGAAAAATGGAAGAACAATGAGAAGTAAATAGAAAAGGTAGAGGGTCCATGAGAAGGGTCCGCTCGGCAGATACATGTGGGCAGAAGATAAAAATTCCAAGAAAGAAAGCTGAAAATAGGAGCTGGGAGAACAGAGAAAGGAGGGAAATAATAAGTACCTTGGGGAAGAAAAGGATCAAAACTTGAAGTTTAAAATGAATCATTCAAGAAGGCAACACTGAGACCCCAGTCAGGGGCTCTAAATATAACTAAAGAAGAAACTGTGAGAGGATTAGGGAAAGGGAGTCCTAGCAGCTGAGGTACCTCTGAGAAGACTCCAGAAGCTCTTCCCTAGATAACAAAGTATGCAACAATTAAACATGGGAATAATTCTACTCCCTCTCACCCACCACCCACTCCATAACTATCTTGCACATTCTTATTCTTAAATTATCTCTCTATTAAGTATGTCTGACACACACCACACAGGCTCCCTGGATGGCCGCAATCTAATATAAACAACGGTGAGGAAGACGCTCACGATAAAACGTGTTTCTAATCACCAAAGTCTTTCATGGTCCATGATACCAGTTATCAGTGGCCACTGAGCCGAGGGTCACGCCTGGCCCAGTTAATCCCTCCCTCGACATGAGGCGAGTTTCCCAAGTCAAAGCTGTAAATCTCTGCCATTCCTCCCCCAGACTTCCAGCTCATTAGCGCAGTCAGAGACTCACTGAACATATAATAACAGATCATTAGCCACATCGGACCACAAGATGCAGTTGCTGCCTAACTTCACCACTGGGGTGGAGGAGTTGTGCTTCCGAAGGTGCCCGGATGAGAGAGGTTCAACAGGATGCTGTGTCACGGAGCTCTGACAGATGAAGGATGGACAGAACGCTGCATGACTGAGATGTTTGGAGGGCTCCATAGTACATTCACCCTCTTTCCTGCTGGAAAGAGGTCAGGAAACGAGATGTCTTTCTCCCAAGGAGCAGGAGGAAGGAGGCTCTGGGAAATTGATTCTGAATCCCCAAAGAAAAAGAAGATGATCTCTTGTAATCTGTTGATAGAAGTGTTCTATAGCTGTCTGCTTCACACGATAACACCAAACACCCAGGATAGAAAGCTTAGAGCTCTCTCTTACTGTCCCCCCAGGCACCTTCTCTTTACCAATGCCTGCCAACTCTTATCCAGGAAGATTTTTCATCCTCTCCATTCCCAATGTCTCGGCCTCAGTCTATTTTGTTTGGAATTACCACCATCGCTTTCCCCCTGGTCTCCCTTCCTGTGAAGCATTTTATGACCCCTCAACCATTATGCTGCTGACTCTCCAAGGCAGAGCTTTCTTCCCTCTCCAAGTAATCTGTGATGGTTCCTCAGCACCTGTTACTAAAATACAAACACTTTGTCTACACAGTCCAGCCCCACTCATCTTTCCGCCATGGGGCTCATGGCGGTCCTTTGGACACAACCCATTCTTCTCAGCTCCCAGCACACACCAGGCCTTCCTGCCTGTGTCTGCCCTGCTTCATTTTTCATTTGGAACTACTTTTCTAGGACGGTGGCCCCGCATTACAAAAAGCTAATGAGCACTCACAATGTGACTAGTCCCAAATGTTATTAGCAATTCAAAGAAAACTACACACAAAACGCCCAAGATTTGTTAGAAAAAATGTAAAATATCACATTTATATGTTTTCATATTGATTACATGCTGAATTGAGATATACAATAAAGTTTTGAAAGTATGATATAAAAGAATGTGAAAATACCTCATTAATATTTTATATGGATTGTATGTTGAACTGGTAATGTTTCAGATACATTGAACTGAGTAAAGCATGTGATTGAATTTAACTTTTCTTGTTTCCTTTTACTTCTGAATTTGACGACTAGAAACTTTACCATTTTGTGACCCTCATGTGTAGCTCACAGTATATTTCTATTGACAGTGCTGATCTAGAAGACTCTTCCCAGCTCCCATGTGTCCAATCCCACCCATCCGTCAAAGCCCAGCCCAGACCGGCTATCCACTGAGGCTCACAGGACCCACAGGAGCCGGCACTAATCTTTCTCACCTCAGAAATTCCATGACGCTTAGGGTTTGTCTTATAAATTCCTGCCTTGTAAATTATAATTGGTTCTGTTCATAGATCCCTGGAATATTCCACAAGCCCCTCAGAGGCATGAGCCATTTCTGACTCAGGGTCCAGTTTCGGTGTTGCATGGCGGTGATCCCGCATTAGAAAGATTCAATTCAGGGTACAGATTTCATGATTTGCCAGCTGCGTGACATTGGCTAAACTGTTTAACCTCTCTGGACCCGGGTTCCACGTTATAAACTGAGGGTAGTAATCATGCCCATTGTGTAGGGTATAGTGAGGACTAAGTAAAAAGATGCAATGGAAAGCATTAAGCATACTATCTGCCATAGGAAATGATGGTAGCTATTATCTGACCTATGACCTTACCATATAGATTGTGTTTGTGTGTGTGTGTGTGTGTGTGTGTGTGTAGAAAGATAAAGACAGAGTATAGGTCATCAAGCTAGAATTTGATATAAAAGTTGAAGGTACTATATTTAGTCTGAGCTTTACAGGGCAGCAGGGTTTCTATGTTGTAGTCATGAAGCAAATTTCTTCTCCTTCAGGAAACCTCAGCTCCCTGCTCTCAAGGCCCTCAACTGAGTGGATGAGGCCCACCCACATTGTGGAGAGAAGTCTGCTTAACTCGAAATCAACTGATTTAAATGTTAATCACACCTACACATCTTCACAGTAACATCTTGACTGGTGTTTGACCAAAACAACAGGGCACCTTAGCTTCACCAAAATGACACATATAATCTCACCTATGATAGACTGTACACAATGTTTCTTGAAGATGTTAGTGAGAGTTTGTTATTCTTGCACCTAAGATCCTTAAATCAGAGGATTAAGTTGATTAACTGCTTCTTCTCAGTTCTTGGATAATCTGTGCAGTAGGTCAGTGAATCAACAAACACATTTACTGAGAGCCTGCGATACCATCTGTTCAAAGTAATAGAAACAAAGGGGTGAAGAGGGCAGAGCCTTGATGTCAAGTAGATCATATTCTAGTAGAGGGAGGCAAATATAGAGCATTTAAATAGGCAAACAAGACACGTTTAGATAATGATAAATAATGAGACAGATCCGGAGAATGACTCAAGAGGTGGCCACTTTATTCAGTGACCAAGGCAGGCCTCTGAGGCCATGGCATTGGGACCTGCATGAGGTCAAAGGGACAATGCAAAGTTAAAACCAAGAGCTCCACGAGACACAGGGATGTCCTGAGGTGCCTCGTCCCCAGGAGAATTGTGCCCAGACATCCCGAGACCCAGGAACGGAGCTCTTACAACACTCCACTGGCCTCTGCTGCTTCTCAGTGTCAAATGCCAAGACTGAAAATTCTTCCAAAGCTGTAGCCAAACTACTGCGTTTTACCCCTACGCATGTGCATGTGCGCACGCACGCACACAGACACACACACACATAGAAATCCACACTCCTCCTCTCTGCTTGTCCTCCATACTAGCCTCTCAGTGTAAAGAACTGATTCCTTCCCAGATAATGAGCCAAAAGTGAAGCCAGCTGACATTGCCCCTGACGAGAGGTACGTTAACTTCCCAAGACAAAATCAAAGCTCCACCATCTTCTCCCACCTGAATGTCAGGCTGGAGAAGGACTGAGGAAAGGATGCTCAGCCTTCCCAGTCTGTAGACAGTCTGTTGTCTAACTACAACCTAATATATTTTTCTCTAATCTTTAATTGCCAACAAGAAATAAACAGGATGTTGCTCACTGATCCAGAAGGAGAACTATTAAACAAGGCAAAGGAACGCTAGTGCCCACAGCAGAATGTCTGCCAAACCAGACCCCACTTAGATGCTAGAAGGTCCTTTGACTTCCTGCACCAGTGAAGAAAGCCAAGAAGGGGAAGAAGAAAGAGGATGAGCCCAGAGCAGGTCAGCAACGGAGATGCCCAGAGGCGGTGAGTGCCACTCAGGAACGGCCTGCCTACCTCTCCTCTGTAAGTCTTCTGCTGCCTTTTTGGTTAGCACCATTTCAGAGAGTTTGCCAGAACCCAGATTGAGTTACATGTTTCTCTGCAACCAAGTAAAGAGCAGATGTAGCTTTGCCCTTGGAGCTGGGCCCCCACATCCAGCACCCTGACACTTACTCAGCTACTTTTCCTCTCCGTGTTGAGTTCTCATCCTGATGCTGAAGGTACAGAGTCCCCTAATGCAGGGTGCCTGGATCTCTGACTCCTTGCTTTCCTCGTGGTTGGCTCAGTACACTGTGATGTTTTAAGACACTTTCTTCTGAGGAAATAAGGGAAAAAAAGAAAAACCATGGAAATGGAAACTTGGAATTAAGGAATTTTAACTACATACAGGTATTTCTACTTCATTCCTGTTTTATTCTAACAGCTGCTGCCAGGGTAAATGCTGCTGAGGGGGCGAAGTAACTCCGTTAGTCTAGATTCTTTCCATTGAACATGATAGAATCTCATTTTAAATGGACCAAAACCTAAAAATGAATGTATTGCCTCAAACACTGAAAAGTCCAAATATGGAACTGATAATCAGGCCAGGCTGATGTGGGCTTTCAAAGGACAACTCCAAAAATTTTTGAACTTCTATATTTTGACTCTGCTTCCCTTTGTGTTGGTTGGGGATGGTCACATCCTCCCCCTTGGTGGCACAGTAGTTTACTGCACTTACAGGGCATGCCCAAGACCCTATGTTCTATCCTTGGCGCTGAAAAGAAAAGGCCTTTTCTGTTGGTAACAAAAATTTTGAGAAAATCTCTCCCAAAAAGTGACCGAAAAGACCACTGTAAGCTGAGCTTTCATTGTCCAAACAGCTGGCAATCAACACAAAAATCTAAGGTATCCTCAAAGGTTCTTGCCAAATTCCTAAAGTTGACTCTTATCAGCCAGAACTAGGTCACATGACCTTTCTGGAGCCAGAGGGTGGGATTAGTCTCCCCCAGCGATGTGGCCTGAGAATGAGAAAAGCACTTCTCTTTTGATAGATTTATTAAGTGTGCCCAGTAGATTTGTTTTTAAGTGTCCTTCTCAAGATAGAAAGGAAGACTTACTAGAGAATTAATCCCATACCAGAAACTGCAGAAAAGACTAGAGCTATTATTTTCCGACACTGCACATTATGCATTTCATAAACCCTAAATTCTTCCATTCTGGTCCCTCCGTTGGACACATCCTCACTTAGTTTGCTGTTCTCATCCCGTCTGCATACATCTCCATTCTAAAAATCACTGCCAGTAGAAAGCAAAAGATTTTAAAGGGTAGCTTTTGAAAGGGACTGAAGGGCTGGAGAGGGTAGAAGGATTTTTTTATAGGTCCTAAATTAGGGTACTCATGTTTAAAGTTCTTTTATACCATTTCCAAATGTTTATTCTGCAAAATATTATTTGATTATGATGCAAAGTGAAGAAAAGTTTCCATGATCAAATAGAGCTTGAAAACATCATACTCTACATCCTCCCTCACAGAGAGTCACAATATGCATTAATTCACTAAAAGCTTTGAGAAGCTGTTGGGAGAGGAACTATTTTAACTCTTAGGGGCAACATTTACCAAACCGTTCTATTTTCAAAATATTTTTATTGCTGGAACATATTAATATCTCCAGAACACAATAATACCTGCTGAGAAATGCAGATCTGAGGAATATTTATGAAATCTATAGACTTCTATTTTTCCAACTTCTCTATCAGGTTTCAGAGTTGAATAAAGCTCTTTCATAGATTTCAGTTCTCCAAGAAATGTATCTTCCATGTACTATTTTTCAGGAAGCTAATGGAGGATATATGGTACCCAAACGAGGAAGCAAAATAAGAAAGAAGAAGGTATGCCTGTAGGGAGTTGAGTATTAAACTCAAAAAAGGGAGGAAGAGAATGTTCAGAATAACAGAGAAGGAAAACCTCAGGAGGACAACCAGCTATCAGTATGAAAGGCACCCAATCCAAACAGTAACCCTGTTTCAAAATTTAAAAAAAAAAATGGACTGGGGATGTCCCCAGTTCCTCTAACCACCTAATCTGGGTTCAATCTCCAGTACTGCAAAGAAACATATATTGTACTGCAAGGCCCCTTTCACCACGCATGCACCAACTAATTGCACTGAAAGCTAGCTGGATATTTATGAACTGAAAACACAGCATAGTAAGTATGGAGTACAGTCCTCGAACTCAAGGATATTTTGTGAATCCCCTTTTACAGAAATATCTGTAATAAATAAGACAGGGTCTCTTTTGTGATTATAAAAGAATAAAAAAGGCAATATATCTTTCTGTGAAAGATACAAATGACATAAAGCACAGTAAAGAAAAAGTACCTGTTATCTGCCCTGAGGATCTCTGCTCCAGCAATAGTGCATAAGGTCACTTGCAACAGTTCTCTTCCTGTGGGTATCTACAAAAGGAAGACACCAATGAGAAGATCGTCTGGAAGCCACTGGAGAAAAGGTCATAAAGATTTCCTGGCCAGGATCCAGGGGGAAGCCAGACATCCAGAGGTGAGGTTGCCATGTAGGGCTATTTCCTGGTGGGGGCATTACTGATTCAAAGCAAGAATATTAATTTTAAAAATTATTTATTAACACATTGATTATACACATTAATCAGGCTCATTGTAATATTTCCATGTATGCACTGATAAAACCCAGTCATCTTCTCTCTCCTTCTCTCTATCCCCAGGCCCTAGAGGTCACTACTCTACTTTCAGGTTGATGTTTTTTAGCATCCACATATGAAAGAGAATATATGTATCTTTTCTTTCTGTGTCAGACTTATCTCATGAACAAAATGTCCTCTGGTTCCATCTATCTTAGTATGAACAACAGAATTTTGTTCTTCTTTATGGTTGAAATATGAGTATGTGTGTGTATACAAATATATGTATATATATATTCATCTGTTGACAGGCACATAGGCTGATTCCACATCTTAGCTATTGTGAATAGTCCTGCAGTAAGCACAGGCATGCAGATAAATCTTTTGTGTACTGATTCCATTTCTTTGGATATGTGAGGAAGAGCTATTGCTAGATAACATGGTAGATCTATTTTTAGATTTCTGAGGTACCTCCATACTGTTTACCACAATGGTTACACTAACTTATATTCCCACCAGCAGTGTATAAGATTACCTTCTTCTCCACATCCTTGCCAGGACTTGCTGTTTTGGTTTTTTAAATAATGGCCATTCTAACAGTGATGAGCTGGATGCTAATTGTATAGTAGTTTGATTTGCATTTCTCTGATGGCATCTTTCATATATTTATTGGCCATTTATATTTCTTCTTTCAAGAGTGTCTATTTAGATGATCTGCCCTTTTTAAAGTTAGATTACCCTTTTCATTTTGAAGGTGTTTTTGCTTCTATATATATTGTATATATTAACTATCTGTCAGACGAATAGTCAACAAATACATTCTCCCATTCTATAGGTTTTCTCTTCATTCAGAATAGCATGCAATTTAAAAGAGGAGTTGTTTATTTCTGGAGTTTCCATTTCATATGTTCCATTTCATATTTTCATTATTCTAAGTTCCTTGTGAATAACTGAAATCATGGAAAGTGAAACTATGGACAAGGGAGGATGACTGTACTTCCTGTTGCACCAAGTTCATGTTGAAAGTAAACTGGTAACCACCAGCCTAGAGCAATGTCTTTTAAATTCTTACAGTAAAAAAGCCTGTGCTTACTGCAGGACTATACACAATAGCCAAGATGTGGAATCAGCCTATGTGCCTCTCAACAGATGAATGATGCTCAAGATGGAAAACTAAGGACATGTATTTGCTTCTCCTTCCTCTTGAAACTTAGTAGTAATGAAGGGTATTTTTCATTGTGTTTGTTGTTTTAAATCACAACCACATAACAAAGAAGGAAACAGAATGAGGGACATTAGCAGGTGAAAGATTTGAACCAATTTCTAAACAATGGAAAGTAGATGGATCTGAAGAACATGTGGCAAAATGTTAACATGTGTTAAATCTGTGTGGTGGGTACCCGGGTGTCCTAATAATTTTCGTATATTTAAAACATTCATAATTGTAAAATATTAAAATTAAATCAGAAGCAGATGGAGGTGTACCAGTGGATGAATCAAAGAAGACTGTTTCACAGCCCACAGTGCAGACAGAGGGGCTGCAGCTGACTAGTTCTACCAGCCTGGGCGGGGGAGGGGTCGCGCTCAAGCAGACATAAATGACGGAAGTGAGGAGCTGCCATCAGGGTCTACACCAACAATACATACACCTCCTCTTCATTTACCTGAAGAACAGCAAATACTCCAGCATTTACTCCCAGGCTAAATATTTCAAGATTTTTCTGTAAACATTAAGCTAGTCCCTGGGGGGAAAGGGAACAATTAAACTGAGTATTGGGCTTCCCGAGTATAACATTTTCTGACCTCTACAGAACCCCAGATCTTTGCCCACTTACACTCAGCAAAGCCTGACCATAAGGTAAGCCTGCAACAATGATGAAACGCCCAGAGAATTTTCCTTCCTTGATTCTCAAGTATGAGCAGACGCACAGGTATACCAGGCAATCACAGAACCCACACAGCAAGACAGAGTACGGCAGACACACAAAGAGAACCATCTCTAACTTTTCAAAGCCGCAGAGAACTTTTTGAAGAACTATCCTGTGATAAGTTTCCTTAGAAATATTGAGGCAGCATTGTATTCTTAAAACAGGAGTAGAGTGTGACAAGAATGAAAGAACCCGAGAACAAGAAAGAATTTCTATAAAGTACAAATACAATTTAAAATTCAGTAGGGAGTATATGCACATATTTGCGGAAGCTACAGAAAACAGAGAGAAAAAAGAAAAAGAGAAAAAAGGAGGAGGAGGAGAAAGGGAAGCAGGAGGAAGAGGAGGAAGAAAAGGAGGAAGGGGAGGCAAGAAGAATTAATTAAAGAGGGCTAGAACCCCAAAGAAGGCATAAAGTTGGACAGAGATGTTACCAGAGAAGTATTGGAGGAAAATCACACAAAGGTAAAAAAGAGAACTGTGTCTTCTTAGCAGAAGAGTTCTTAGGGGCCAGCACTGATTAAAACTTCCTGTCCTCAGGGATATCATCTGACACTGTGATTGGATGAGTGAGATTTTGTGTTGTAGACAGGAAATACCCAGCCACTTCTTTCCCATCTTCTGATCTAAGAGGTTTTGTTTCAGCAGAACAAGTCAAAATCCCCAGTGTTTGACCTTACACTGGTCAACAAAGAAGGAAAACAAAAGTGCTTATTGTCTTTCATGAGCTAAACCACAATCCATCTAGGATTAATTTTTTTTTAATTTACCAAGAATATGTATTGGTACACTGTAGATATACATAACGATCACATTCATCATAGTTAATTTGTACCTGTACATGATATATCTGGTCCCCTCACTTAGATCTAATTATGACAACCTATTTTACTCTTATCCACACATCTGGTGGCTGCAAGAAAGTGAAGTTCTGGAGATGTGGAGTGGTGTTGGAGGTACAGCTGGAAGAAGGAAAGATACAAGCAGGAATGTGTTTCTGTTGACTGTTGAGCAGGCTCATCCCTATAGACTTCCACTGAACTCCTGCAAGACAGACCAAAAGCAAAGGACAGGAGTTAGCAGGACTCCTTTCCTTTCCACAGGACAGGTCAGCCTGGGTGTTCAGCTTGAGACTTTACCACCAACATTGCAAAGGTTTACATTTTCACTCAGAATATCGCTGTCATCTCCACATGCACAAAGCCCCCTAATTAAAACGAGGACCCAAGTTGTGCTTGAGTGTATTGAAACTATTTCCCACTATACGAGATTCTTGGAACCAAGAATATTTCAGAAACCCAAATATACGTGTGAAGATGAATATGCAAGGATAGTGTGGCCTCAACACTTACAACAGAATCAGCTGGACATCCTGAATAGCCAGGTGTATGGAAATGGTTAAATAAATCACTGTCTACTTGTATCACAGTCCTTTAAAATGATTGATTCTGAGGAAAGTTCAATGGCATGGGGAAAAAATGGCCACAAAATAGTAGTAAATGGAAAAAGCCATATAAAACACACAACATAATCCCAGTTCTGTAAAATATGGAATGAATGTTTTTATGCATATACATGTGTGCCAGTATGTATATATTTTTATACTTGACTATAAGAAAATGCTTTTAAAATGTTAACTGTTATTTGGTCTCAGTAGTGGGATTGTAGATAACTTTTATTTATTTACTTACCTATGTAATTCCTAGTTTTCTTCAGTGACTATATATTATCTTTGCAGTTAGATGAAAAAATTTATAAAAGATATAAAAAGCCTGCTATGTCAAAGGTCATATTTTATTCTTTTAACATACAGCACAGAAAACAATAGGTCTCAACTTACAAGTCAAGCTCCTTTCCAACACTCTACTCATGCTCGCTCCTGCTCCTCCTTCAGTAGAAAACCTAAATAAAGAAACTGGAGAAGAAAAACCACGGCTGCTCAGGCCAGGTGTGACTGCCATTCACAATCAACTTGGTGCACACCTGGTTTCAGCTTTAGCTGTAGGATCCCTCTGCAGGTTTATCCTGACGGCCCAGAACCTCTCAATCTATGCAAGGACATTTTAAATTCTACATGATGGGCACCTTTCTACTCACTCACCTGGAGAACTAAGACACCGCCAATGTTCCCCTCCCATGGAATTCACCTGGTGTGAACCAGCTGGCTAACGTGATTTGCAGGTAACAAGGGATCCTGAGAGAGAACCAGTGTTGAAGAGACGTGACATTATGACGAGTTTCACTAATATCCTTGTCCTTCATTCTCTGAGGCCTGTGACCTTTCAGGAGGACAGCCTTAGGCTCGGCTCATTTCAAAGATGTTTTTCAACTCCCTCTTTCCACTCCCCAAATCACATGCCTGTGGCCCATGGAGGGGTCTAGTGGCCACCCACAAGGACTTGCTTGTCGCTTGGATGGATCCCAACTGGCTACTTGGAAAGGAAGAAGGGACTGTCTCATAGTAGAGTTGTGCCCATTGTTCACACTGTCATTCATTTAAATTGTCATGAAGAAGGATTTGACCCTGTAGGGTGCCAGCTGCACTCATGGTAAGGGAGAATCCAGGTTTAAACTCCCCTGGAACAGATGCATTACCTGAGATGGACAAGTTGGAATCAGCAGCATGACCCAAACAATGTCTCCAAGTATTTTTGGACATGAAATATTTATTTCCCTTCTATTACTGAGGCACTTGTCTAATCTAGTTGTACGAGTGTGCTGACTGCTTCTGGCTAGGCTCAAGGTTAAAGTACTACTCCCCTTATATATCTTTCCACTTACCACTTCATACGCTTGTTTATTCATGAAGTGTTAAAGGAGTGCAGAGAGTGTTGAATGCATTTCACTCACGTATAAAAGTTACTTTTTGATCATAGAGCTAAGAAGTCACTCTTTTTGCTTGTGCAATGCCCTCACCTCGGGGGCTCTCTTTCTATTTGCTAATCTAAATCTCTCCATCTTTAAGGACTCGTCTCCTACCCGACCCTCCTATATCAAGCTTGCCTTCTGCCACCAGCCCAGACTTCAGGGTGACATCCCGCCTCCAACTGCCATTTGAATGGCAGCCATGAAGAGTCTAGCTCATGAGATCTGGAGTCAGGGAGACCTGAATCTGAGTCCTGAGGAGGGGTCCAGTATTCCTTACTTCGATATTCATTAACATTTTTAACCCACGATTTCCATATTGCTTAGGTAGAAATAAGAAGAGTGCTGTTTGGTGGTGCCACATGGAGGAACCTGGAGTGCGTTATGCTAAGTGAAATAAATCAAGCACAGACAGACAAATACCACATGATTGCACTTGTATGTGGGATCTATAAAAGTCCAACTCACAGAGTAGAAAGTAGCACGGTGGTTGTCAGGGGCTTGGAGGTGGGGGAAATGAGGGCTATTGGTCCAAGCCTGCAAAGTTTCACTTACGCAGAATGAATTAGTTCTGGAGATAAGAGGTACAGCATGGTGACTATAGTTAACAATACTGTATTATATCTTTGAAATTTGCTAAGAGAACAGGTTTTAAGTATTTTCGTCACACACCAGAAAAAAAGAGTAGCCACGTAAGATGTTAGGTATGTTAACTACCTTGATGGTGGCAATCATTTCACGGTATATACATACATCAAAACATTGTACACCTTGCACATATAGAATTTCCATTTGGCAACTATACCTCCAGAAAGCTTAAAAAAGAGTCCTTCTGCCTAGGGTTACCAAGAAAATTAAATACATCATTTATGCAAAATACCCAGCACCGTGCCTGGCATATAAACAAGAGTCAATAAGTACAAATTAATAACAATACCAGCACCAATTTAAACTAGAAAGACTCTAAAACTCAATACACAAATCCATCCTTTAGCAGGGGACGATGAGGTCCCTCATTATTTTCAGAACCAGAGCTGAAAGTCAAGTCTCCAGACACCCAGCTCAAGGTTCTCGGATTGTTTATCACACTCACTTGCTGCTTAATATGCAGGGACTCATTGATACTTTTGTTTTCCTGAAACACAAGTATCCTCCAAACACATGGCTCTCTGTGAATATATATTAATGAAGTAACTGATAAATAGATGAACTTCTTTTCTGATCCGTAGTTCAATAGTCAAGTTCAAATAAACCTGTAGAGGAATCAATTCTGGGCTCATCACAGGCAGGAAGAAGATATCTGCACATGCTTTTGTGCGTAATGTGCTGGGAAGTTATTAAGAGCTGCATCTGTTGGCTTCTTCCTATAGCTACTTATTTTCTTTTGTAGGGATATTCACCCGGATCTCTCTACACCAAGACCAGTATTGCCATCTTTGCATTCCTCGGCCCCCAAGTCGACCCAGTCAAGAAAAAGAGTAAAAGATTTGTTTGAAGTCAGATGATATCGCCTTGCATGTGACCCTGAATAACATCTTGCCAGAGACATCCTAATAGCTGTACTACGGCCACCTAACACCAAGATTTACAAAATCATTTTGAGCAGATTTAAGCATATAGAATAGATGTGTATTTACACTTGCTGATGTCTTAAGCAATTTTGTACTTTTGTTTATCCGTAGCATCAAATGTGAGAAAGCAAATTCAATATATTATGCAATGATTCAACCTGGGTAATTAGCACAATAGAACTGAGGTTTCCAGAGACTGCAGCGGGGACAGAGGAAAGAGGATGGAGAGCTCAGTCAGTGGGTACAAGTTACAATTAGATAGAAGGAGTAAGTTCTGATGTTCCCTTGTGTAGTACAATGACTATCGTTAACGATGAAATGTAGATTTTTAAATAGCTATAAGAGAGGATCCCTGATGGTTTAGCTACATTGTTTTCTTGTATCAGTCTACAGATCCTATTTTTTTTTTAATTTTAACAGAAATTCATTTGGCTTTTGCAAATGAATGTACACCTCCTGTGACCATGAGGGTTAGAGCCTCATGCATGTACTTATAGCTGGGGCAACTGGAAGGTGATTGGATTATGGGAGCTTATAGCTGACTTGCTGTTAGAAGGCAGGTGGGGTCTGGTGGGAAGAGGTGTGTCACTGGGGGCGTGGCCTGGAAGCATTTCTCTCCCTCCCCAGCTCCTCACTTCACTCTCTACTTCCGGTGCACCAACCCTGCCAACACTCTTCCACCCTGCCCCGCTGCCATACTGCCCTGCCTTGGAGCCGGCTGACCATGCAAAGACTCAAATTTCTAAAACACAAGCCAAAATAAACCTCTCTTCCTTTAAATTGTGAGTGTTGGGTGTTGTGTCCCAGTGATAAAGAAAGTAACTAAGACACCTCCCAACTTCCATGGGGTGAGGATGTGAAGAGCCAGGCCCTGACACTCAGGCAGGGAACTGTGTTGATGGCAAAGTTGTGTTTGTGTACAGTGCAACTCCAGCACTGCCCAGCTCCTTTGGAGTATTGGTCCCTGGGAACGTGCAAGCCACTGCTTTCCCCTAGGTCAGCTCCACATTGAAGTGTGCCTCAAGGGGCTGGCATGCTTCCCCCAAGCAAGGTAAAGCAAAGTTAAATACCAGGAATCACACAGGCAGTAACCAGGAAACCAAACTGGGAAGGCAGGTGGCACAGGAACATACGAGCTGCCCAGGTGTTTTTTCTGTCACAAATTTTAGCAATAAAGTCATAATGCTGGAGAAATATCCTGAGTTCTCAATGCACCTTCCACTTTCAAAGAGACATTTGATCCAAAGGAAGTGGGTTCAATAACTTCAACTAGGAAGCTTAATGCTTGGCACAACTATCAATTCACTTGCTAGCTACAGAAAACCAGAAATCAAGGACGATGGGGCAATGCCGTGTGCCGGGGAACATTTCAGAAGAGACTCGCAGAAACCTCTTACATCCAGAACGATCTCATTCAGGCCAATGCCCCTTGGTGAAAAATAACCTAAAAAGCAAGGCCATCTCACACCCTGATTCAACATGAAACTCAGATCTTTCCCACTGGCAAGGAAGGTATTTCACAACGAAAAGAGCCAGGAGAATAGAACTGTTACTAAGGAAAAACAGAGGCACAAAAATGTTAAAGATTTTGTTTGAGCAGATAACAATTCAGGAATGGAGCACTTTCAAACCAGAAGTAATTGAGGAGCTCCATGAGGGAAAACAGGAAGGAGGTGGGAGCTCCTAGGGCATCCCAGAGGCAAAGCCAGGAAGTGCTTGATTGGGCACAGTCACACAGTGGTCTTCCTTGGTCTGTCCTGTGGAAAGTCTCTAGTTATACAATGTTAAATTTGTTGGCTATTTCTGACTGGTTGAGTTTAAATTCTATTTTTCTCTAACAAAGGCACTTACAAGAAAGAGCTGAAATGGAGTTTTGCTTATGTTTGAAAATCGAGCAAAGTTTAGGCCACTTCTGAGACCTAGTTGCTTCTCTCTGCTCCCAAATTCTTCAGGCCTGGTTTCCATTTTAATGGAACAGAATTAAGACACAGAAGCAGAAGATGTAAGAAGAGAGATTTCAGGAAGAAAGTTTCAGCCAATTAGAGCTGGTCTCAATGTGTGCTATGTAAGGAGGAGTGAGAGATTTCTGCTCCTGGAAAAGAAGAGGCTGGAGACCTAAAAGTCACAGTCCCAAGCTGAACAGGTGGAGAAAGAATGGGCCAGGAATGATTCGTAAGATCCCTTTCTCATCTCAGTCCTCCCTGTTCTTTCCATTTTTCATCCTAAATTTAGGACAGCATGGCATAGCGAAGGGACCTACGAATCTAACTTTGAATCCCAATTCTGTCCTGACTGATTTGTGAACTTGTACAAATTACTTAATCGCTCTCCCTCTAAGTTACCTCATCTATAACATGCACTCGACCTGCCTCCTTACAAGGGATTGTGATGACCAGAGTATGGATTCAGTGAACACTCCGCAAATGTAACAATAGCCATTGTTTTTTAGGCAAACGAGGAAGAGCTATTAGGGTCAGACCGGAAGAATCCCTGGAAAGGACCTCATGTGTCTTCCTCATTTCACAGTTGAGACACCAAAACCTGGGAAGTACAGAGTTCCCCAAGCTTGACAGTAAGTGATTATGCAATATGATTTGCCAGCTCAGTTTTCTTCCCACAAGTACCACGCTTTCTTCTCACCATTCGGCTTAGTGGTTTCTGAGAAGCTCCCTTCCAAGCGAGACTGCATCCCAAGTTCTGAGTGTGACGTTTACCACTTATATTCCACATACAAGTGACTGTGCCAGACACGAGAGAGGATAAAAAGATACTATTTGAATTTCTGAGGAACTCATGACGCATTTGCCAGGAAGCTGGAGGAGTTACTTCAGTCCCTAGAGATAAAGAAGTGACACATGGTAAAGACAGCCATAACCTCACAGTCACTCAATCATCCCCAAAGGATGTTAAAGAGGCAGGTATCTGGGATTTAAGTGGTGTTAATTAATTTGAAGCTTGCACCTTGATTTTGCTTCTCACGCAGAGTCTCTCTGGATATATGTATAATGTTGCTTGCGGTCTTAGGCTATACCTATGGGGGTGGGTGCTAAGCAAGCACTCTACCACTTGTGCTATATCCCAACTCTGGGCTAGACCTTTAGCGAGCTTCCTCCTACATTCTGGGAGTGTTTATTGGAGGGTAGCATCTTTCCTCAAATCTGATGTATTGGCACGTAATATTTGTAAATCCCTGACTTGTGGGTATTCAAGTTGCAAACTTCACAGACATTCCAAACAGAACTTCCACAGGTGCAAACAAATTGCAGAAGGTAGTTCACGTGCCTGCAGGATATTGGCACAACCGTGCTGCTGTGTACTTACTGTACAGTAGTACAGTAGTCAGAGCCCCAGAGGTCCAGAAACAAGAAGAAAAGCAGTGGTGATGCTAGGAAGTGCAAAGCAATATACACTGTATATTTTGTGTCAAAGGTGTGTAGACTCATTATGTCAAACTTATAAACGAATTCTTACAAATGTTCTCTTGGAACAGAACTCTTTCGTAGGTCAGGGACTTACTGTATCTCTCTTTTTTTTTTTTTTAATCAACATCCTGCCTTGACTGCACTCTTTTGGGGTTCAGCATTGGTTTTCAAAGCTAGAGGTCTTTGTGTCAACCACTCAAATTATTTCCCAGACCCTTTCTTGACCTTTCAAAAGACCCTCCAATAACTTTGTTCCCCCCAAGTAACTTTCTTGAGCTACTGAATGCTGGCAGGCATCATAACCAGAGCCTGGAGGAGTAGGTGTAACCATACCCTGGGGCGTCGTAATCTGCTCAATCTGTCTCTCTGCACGTAATGGCAGTTGAACAAGTCACTGTAACCCTTCGGGCCTGTTTACTCCTCTGTAAGCAGAAAAAATACACTGTCAGAAGTTGTTGAACTGTGCTCTGAAGAGCTGTGGCATCCTGTGCAGTGCTCCAGATCCCAACTCAGGGCTGGAAGGCACAAGAAAATGGGGTTCTTCATCTACAACTCCCCGTTGCTGTTTTCATTCTTTAAACATTGGTTTCCCATATAAGATTTTAACTGAACAAGTGTAAACCGTGTTCCCTAAAGACTCTTCCCGTCTGAAAACTCCAGATCTCTGACACCCCGTGCTTCACGGAGGACATGAACACACACTAGTCGCGAGGAGATCCGCGCCCAGCCTAAGAAGCCTTTTTTATTTGCAAAGTCAAGTTTAAAAGACTGATGTTTTTTGTAACAAGATGAATTGAACCAAAGCTTTCAAATGCTAGCATTCTTGTTACCAGATTGTAATCATTACCTCCTCGTTTTAAGACAGTGGAGAGTGTTCTCCAAATGGAAAACTCTTATTTACCAACAGGAACAATGCCACTTTTTCTAGTTACCAGAAGGACACCTTATAGGACATCCTTTTATCTGATCCTACCATCTGCGAGCACCTTCTTTGATCTTTCCAGGTGCCCCTATTTTGTGCGTCTTATCCATTTTTGGTTTCCCACTTCTGCAAGGATATAAACTTGCAATGTTTTGTTGTTTCCATTCAGAGAGACAGATTTCAAATGGAAAGTATTGCATCTGATTTCAAATAGCACATTTTCTTATTCTTTATTTTTAAAAAGCTTGAAATTCTTGTAAAACTCTTGTAAGTCATTTATCCTCCTTACTTGGAACATGGTTCAAATAAATTCTTGAATTTTTTTTTTTTAAATTCTCCACTACCTTAGAGCTACTGACAATGCTGCCATGTGCAAAAATGTTAATGGAAAAGAGGAAAACGATGGAATCTTTTGGGAGAAGAAACAGTTGGGAAATATGCAAATGAGACAGAAAAACTGAGAATAGGGGCAAAGAAATAGTGTCCTATTTCTTTCTATTTGTGAGATACTGAGAACAGGGTTTCAGTGCTCCTGAAGTTCGTAATTATACAGCAAATGTTTGTTAAACTTTCTCTTCCATAAACTTCCACTTACTCTGTCCCTGCATATGGCTGGAAATGTAGACACCTGCTGAAGATGGCAAACAACACAAAGTTTAACTGCATAAATTTAAAGGAAACTCTTGATGGTTTTTCGTGTTTATATGTTTGCATGTTGCTTTCACACCACTGATTCCCTCCCTTTTGTCTCCTGAAAATTCACTGTTCCCTCTCATTTGGAGTTGATACTTAGATATTCAAAA
>PVJO010023431.1:0-26119 GCA_004026905.1 Hystrix cristata | reverse complement strand
GCATTCCCACCCTCACTGGCCCTTATGATGCATTCTCTGGAGAATTAGCTACTCAGATCATTTGCTCATTTTTACATTGGGTTATTTATTTTTCTACTATTAAATTATATAAAGAATTTTAAATTCTTTATAAAATTTATATATTAACCCTCCACAAGTATTTTTTTTCCTAGCCCATACACAGTCATTTCATTGTTGGTGGTTGTTTCATTTATTGTACAGAAACTTTTTTTTTTTAACCAAGAGAAGACAATTATTTGAAAGTGGAGAAAAGAGGGAAGAGAGACAGAGAGAGATATGGGGGAAGAGAGACAGAGAGAGACATGGGGGAAGAGACTGAAAGACAGACAGACAGCTACTCTAGACAAGCAGGGAGTATTTAAAAGGGAAATGCTTCATGAAATGGTATAGATATAGTCCCATTTATTTACTTTTGATTTTGTAGCCTGAGTCAAAAATCATTGCTAAGGTCAATGTTCAGGGGCTTTCTATGTTTCAAGAATTTTACTGTTTTTGATTTTTCATTTATGTATTTAATACATTTTGAGTAGATATTTTTGTTTGGTCTAAGGCTCCAGTTTCATTCTTTTGCATGTGGGAGTCCAGTTTTCTTGGCATAATTTTTTGAAGAGATTATCCTTTCTCTATTGTGTCTACTTGGCCTGCTTGTCAAAAGTCACTTGACTGCATATGTCAGGATTTATTACTGGGCTCTCTGCTCTAGTCCACTGGCCTATGTTTCTATTTTTCTGACAATCACTACTTACTGTAGCTGTGTAATATAATTTTAAATAGCGAAGTCTCCAACATTGTTTTTCTTTCTCAATATTAATTTGGTGATTCAGGGTCTTTTATGTTTCCATACAAATTTCAAAATTGTTTTTTTCTTTTCTCCTACTTTCTGTGAAGTATAGCATTGGGGTTTGATAGGAATTGTGTTGAAGCTGTATATTGCTTTGGGTATTAAGGAATAATATGCAGATTAGTTTTGTGTGGTACATATGTGTGTATGTCTAATCTTTGGTAATTTTTTACAAAATCACGTCATATGCAAATAGGATAGTTTTACTTCTTCCTTGCCCATTTATATGCCTTTTATTTATCTTGTCTGATTGTTTTTGATAGTACTTCCCATTCTATGTTGACTAGAAGTGGCAAAGGTGGGCATCCTTGTCGTGTAGTGGATCCTACTGGAAAAACTTTCCTCACCAATAATAATATTAGCTGTGAATTTTTCATAAATGACATTTATTATGTTGAAGAACATTCCTTCTATACCTTCACTGTTGAGAGGTTTTACCAAGAAAAGATGTTGGACATTGTGAAATGCTTTTTCTGCTTCAGTGGAAATGATCATATGATTTTTACCTTCCTTTTTGTTAATGTGATGTATTACTTTCATTGATTTGCATATTAAACTAAAGATAAATGCCTGCCAGGATAAATCTCATTTGGCCAGTGTGTTATTTGATTTGGTTTGCTAACATTTTAGCGAGGATTTTTGCATCAATAATCACCAGAGAGATTTGCATGTAGTTTTCTTGTGATGTATTTGTCTTAGGTATCAAGCTATTAAATGTAGAAGTATTCCCCTGGTTCTATGCTTTAGAAGGGCTTAAATATTATTACTAATTCTTCTTTGAGTGATTGGTAGAGTTTAGCCATGAAACCACATGATCCTCTGCTTTTCTTTGTTGAGACTTTTAAAAAATTACTCCTATAATATTTTGTATTTATTATTAGTCTGTTCAGGCTTTGTATTTCTTCCTGACTCAACCTTTATAGTTGTATCATTCTAGGTATTTATCAATTTCCTCTAGGTTACCCAATTTGTTGAAATATATTTACTCATAATGGGTTTGGGCCATAATCTGAAAAAAGGTACAATCCCAAACACCATAAATCAAAGGTAGCATTCTTTCAAAACTGTTAAAATCCTAAAAGTTCAAAATCCCTAAAATCTAAAATCTCGAAAGATCAAAACCCTGAAATTATAATTCTGAAAAAATAAATTCTTTAAATTTCATTTATAATGTAAAAGAGATTTATTTGAGAAACATAAAAACACAACAAAACATTTTATAAGGTTACTTTACACAGTAAAATAGGCAATAATATTTTTGCAAGCATACATACTTAGATTTACTAACGACAGTCTCATGACTACAACAGTTATGAGCAAACAAACCATATTTGGAAAAATCAGAAACCAAACCGTGTGAACGTGTATCACTGTGGTTGATGATTGTGTTCACCCAGCTTAATAAATGCAGTCATTTGAAATACTGTGATGGACAACCTGTGTCTTTTGGTGAGATGATAAAAAACCATGGAGTTGGCACCACATGCATAGTCATCCAAAGAGCTGAGATCTTGGAAAATTTTAGCTGTCACAAATGCAGATGTATAAAGAAGACATCTCCTCATTTAATGAGGAAGTTTCAACATTTTTATATACATGCACAATGCTTGCACACCAACATTGTGATAATGAACTGTGACATGTGAGTCAACTTTATATACGTGCGTATAATACATAATATACAATATTATACATGTGTATATATACGTGTATTCAGAACATTCTATAAGTCTTTACACAACTTGCACCTCCTATAGTATAAATGATGAAAAGGTGAAACACACAGCATGGTGAATTATAAAACTTAAAGCTGACAATTTAAATAATTTAAGGCAGGGGAAGGAAACAATTCCCTCTCTCTCAAAAAGAAAAAAAACTTAAAAAGAATTAGGATGTGAAAAATGTATTACAGAGATAGATTTTGGGCAATTGGGCAATTGCCCTGGATAGTGCATAAGAGATGGCTGATTTTTATGATCATTAACTATCTATTGAAGTCTTGATAGCAACGAATTGCTGCTGGGATTTTGTGTGCGTGTGTGTGTGCTTGTGTGTGTGTGTGCTTGTGTGGTATTACTCTCGTCAGAGAACATGTTCATATTCATTTTCTAATTGTCACTATTTTTTTTGTGTGTGTGTGTGCTAGGAATCGAACTCAAGGCCTTGTGCTTGCAAGGCAAGCACTCTAACCAGTGAGCTAAATCCCCAGCCCTGTTACTATTCTTTTGAAAATTTTCTATGATTCTATACTCCAACATGAGTATTCCCTATTAATTTTTTCTTATCTTCAATTTTTTTCCCAAGCTTCAGTGTTGTGTTGTATTTTGAGCACGTAGAAATCTGTTCTGCAAGCACTCATTTACAGACCACAGATTTGGTGCAAACAATACTGGTGACTGGACAGTAACACTGTTGCCCAAATGTCTTCCTATTCTACTGTGCACTAAATTATTTCTGAGCCAGTCAGTAAATTTGCTGGCTTCCTCAGGCAAGTATAGTTTTTTAGTCTATTACAGTTTCTGGGATTTCACCAGCTGAAAGTAATGCCAAGGCAGACAAACGATACCCCTTTAATCTCAAGTTTTGTTGTCATACTGTGTGGCCAGTTGTTTCTCTAGAATTGCACTTTCTACCCTCTTTGTTGCCTTTTTCTTTTCTTTTTTCTCTGAGCATTGTGGTTTTGGGAATTTCAGCTTTCATGAGTCCAGCATTCAGGATTTTAATCTTTTGGTATTGTGCTTTTTCAGAATTTCACACTTTAGAGATTTTGATATATCAGCATTTCAACATTCGGGATTGTGTTTTGGGGTAATAATTAACACTCACTACAGTCCCTTATAATCCTTTAGATTTCTGAAGCATGTGTTGTATTTTCTTCATTTTTGTTTTTATTTATTTGAGTCTTCTCTTTTCTAAAACAAGTTAGGGGGTTTGTCAATTTTTCATATTTTTTTTTTAAAAATCTAACCATTAGTTTCATTTATCCTTTCTGTGGCTTTTAAATTTGGATTACTTCTGGTCTGTTTATTATTTTTTATTATATCTTAATTATTTCTATTTTTATTCTTCCTTCTACTAATTTTGGCAGTAGTTTGTTCTACCTTTTTGAGTTCCTTGAGGCGTAGTATTAGATTATTTCTTTGGGGGGGTCTTCCTTTTTAGTACAGGCATTTGTGGATGTAAACTTCCCTCTTAGAACGGCTTTTGCTGCATTCTGAGGGCTCTGTATGTTGTGTTTCATTGCTTTTTTCTCTCCAAATGTTTTAATTTGCCTTTAGATTTCTTCTTTGACACATTTGTCATTCAGGAGCCCGTCATTTGATTTCCACATATTTATGAATTTTCTAAGATTCCTCTACTTACTGATTTCTAGTTTCATATTATTCTAGTCTAAAATAATACTAGATATGATTTTGATCTTCTCAAAATTAACATATTTTTAAACTCAGTAACCAGAATATATCTTGAAATACTTTCAAAAATCTCAAAGTAAATATCCACGTGGTTATTCAGAGCAATATTTTTTGAATTGGAAAATAGCGGGAGCAACATAAATACCCACGTTTAGGAGAAAGAATGGAAAATGGGTATGACTCCAACATGGAGGACCAGCGAGCAGTCTCTGTGAACAAATGTGTGGAACTAGTCCCAGGATGTGTTGTTAAGTGAATACAATAAAATGCAAAAAATGTCTATAATAGTTTATCGTTCATGTAAGAAAAAATAGATAAAATACATTTATCTGCTCATTTGTACAAAAATAAGCAGGGACGCATGGGACATAATGGCCAGGATATTGGATTGGAAGTGGGACAGATGGGGGTGGGAGTGTACTTCTCTGGTAGCCCTTTTTGGGTACAGTAAATCCTGACTTTAGAATGAGTTCCGTTTTGGGAAAATGTTCATAAGAGTCATTCATAAGTCCTAAAAAGTGAATCCTACACACCTTTGATACAAATATATGATGTAAAGTTTAATAAAAAAAACCAAATGAGAGGTCCATTCATATTAGTGAAAGTTTGCAACTTGAATGTTCCTAAGTCGGAACATGTTAGTATTACCACATGTAATCTATAAAATGTAAATATATTGCTTATACTATTTTTTACAACTTTTAAAATTTTGAAATTATTTCAAATTCAGCACTTAAAAACTGATACACTACAAACCATTCTTTTTTTTTTATTTTTACCAAGAACATGTATTGGTACATTGTATACATAATGATCATAATCAGCATGGTTATTTTGTACCTGTACATGATGTATCTTGGTTCCCCCCTTCCCCTCCCTTCCATTCACCCACCCTTCTCTATTTGCAACAAGTTTATTTACACTTTTCCATTTTTTCCCTTTCATCTTACTTTTCTTTTAAAGTTCTTCTTTATCCTCCTTTTCTCTATCTAGTTCTCCTCTCTTTTGAATACTATCTCTCTTTTTTTAAACATAATATCTATTCTACCCCTTTGTCCTTATTTACACTTATGGTTTCTCATATCAGAGAAACAATTCGATGTGTACTAATAAGTGTCTGATTTATTTCACTTAATAGTATGTTCTCAAGGAACATCCATTTACATACACATGACTCTAGTTTATCCTTTTTTATGGCGGTGTAGTACTCCATTGTGTGGAAAAACCACATCTTCTTTAGCCATTCATCAGCTGTTGGGCATTTAGGTTGTTTCCAAGACTTAGCTATTACAAATTGTGCTGCTATGAACATGGTTGTGCATATATCACTGTGATATGATGATTTTAATTCTTCTGGGAAGATACCCAGCAGAGGAATAGCCGGGTCAAATGGAACCTCTAGTTGTAGTTTTCTGAGGAATCTCCACACTGATTTCCACAGTGGATGGACCCGTCTACATTCCCACCAACAATGGAGGAGGGTTCCTTTTTCCCCGCAGCCCCGCCAGCACTTGTTATTGGTTGATTTCTTGATAATAGCTATTCTTTCTGGAGTGAGATGGTATCTTAGTGTTGTTTTGATCTGCATCTCTCGAATGACCAATGATGTTGAATATTTTTTCATATATTTATTTGCTATTTTTATTTCTTCATCTGAGAAATGTTTATTCATTTCAGATGTCCATTTTTGGATAGGGTCTTTAAATTTGGGGGGTTTGATCTCTTTGAGTTCTTTATATATTCTGGATGTTAGACCTTTGTCTGAGGGACAGCTGGCAAAAATTTTCTCCCAGTCTGTGATTTTTCACCCTACTATTAGTAATTTCTTTTACTGTGCAAAAGCCTCTTAATAGGATGTGGTCCCAAGCATCAATTCTTTGAATTGTTTCCTGTGCAGTCTGAGTTTTATTCATAAATTTTTTTTCCAACCCCTATGTCTTCGAGAGTTCTTCCTATTTTATTCTCCAGGAGATTTATTGTTTCTGTTTTTATGTTTAGGTCTTTGATCCACTTCGATCTTAGTTTAGTACATGATGAGAGACATGTATCTAGTTTTAGTTTTCAGCATGTGGTAAGCCAATTTTTCCAGCACCATTTATTAAAGAGGCTGTCTTTCTTCCAGTGAGGGTGTACAAACCATTCTTTTTAAAGTCAGAAATAAGCCAAGGTTTCCCACCCTCACTGCACTTGTGCTACTCTTCCACTTTGTACTAGAAGTCTGAAATGAACACTATGAATAAAATACATATTTGTGTTAATGTTAGAAAGAGACAAATTGTATATTTTTGCAGATGTGTTTGTTTAAAAATGAACAAAGACTCTGGCGACACATGAGTAGTACTTCTAAGAGTAGATCAGAATGAGTGCACGAGAACCCACCACTTTCCTATTTGTGATCCGCAAGCAGAACATGGGAGGGAGAAAGGGGGATGTGCCAGGCTGATGGGGAGGGAGGAACGCACAGGAAGCAGGTTACAGCGGCTGTGTGTGCAGGCAGTTCGTTGAGAACTGTGTGTGAAACGAGCAGCAACAGTTGGCAGAATGTATAAAAGAGGGTAGTTTTTCTCTGTTGTCCTCCTCTTTGTCTTTGTCTTTTTGATGATGAGAAATATTAGGGTCATTTTGCATTCTGCTGGAAATAATCCAGTAGAAGAGGAGAGTTGATAATGCCGGAGAGTTAAGGCCTCCCAGAGCCCTGTGAAAGCATTAGGGTTGTCCTTAGGAAACCCACTTTCCTCGCTGTAACAGATAAATTGTAGAAAGTGTACACATGGGCGAGGGTTTGCAGATCTGGTGGTGTCACCGCGAGGAAACATTGTGAAGTGTGATGTAACATCAGCATCGATGCTGAGAGTGAGGTGGGAAATTTGTGAAGACAGATAAACAGGTTATGTTAGTGTTATCTTAGAGGATTGGAAATCAAGTTGACTGAAGAAATGGGAAGAGTTGTGAAATAGTTGAAATTCTACTTGTAATACAGTATAAAGAGATGAACGAAGAGTGAAATCATTTTCCTGGTTTTTTATTCGAAATTGTATGGCAAATATTAAGCTGTTTCAGGACAGGTACAGAAAGACTGAATGGTTGCTTTGCTTCCGGAGGTTGCGTGGGTTTCCAGGTGAGCATAATGGAGGACAAGAAGGCCAGGGAATTGATGAAATTTATAAAGATACAATTTAGTGGTGGAAGCTGGGGATTTAGCTCAGAGGTGAGAACACCCCCCTTGCAACCACAAGGCCCTGAGTTCCATCCCTGGCACCAAAACAAACAAACAAAACCCCCCACAATTTAGTGGTGGAGTATATCATCTAATCTGACTAAAGGAGGAAAGTGAATGGAAGATGACGCTATAGCTGGAGAAAAATGTTTTAGGAGCAATGAGTTAGAAATTATGTTGGGATTGAAAATGCTTAGATGGTGGTACATAAGCACTTATGCTAGCAGGATTGGTTTGGACTGGGGATGTGCTTAGCAGGGTGGGTGTTAGGGTTTTGTTAAAAGTAACTAAAGAGACTTTTATCGGGTTTTGAATCATGATAGAATATGTCCTGATAATTTTCTAAAGGAGAATTAGTTTGAGTCACAATATTTGGGGACAAGAAGTGTAATAGTTTTTCTATATTCAATCATACTTGGCCCTGAGTCCTCATATGTATTTCTGGTAAGAATGACATTTTTATTCTCTGGGATTATATAAGACTTGGGGGTTTCTAACACTGTACAAGAAGTTGGGGAGGACATTCTGGGCTCTATATCATTGTTTCTGATGAGCTGCTTATTGTCCAAATCAGGTTCTACTTGAAATTATGCATTATTCTGCTTTAAAAACCATTTGTTTTGCTCTCATTTCTTCTCTGCGAATTTAAACAAGGACACCTCAGGCTTGTGTCCACAGGGTTAGCCCTTGAAAATCTATTTTTCAGCTTCACAAGAAAGTCCTAGTATTTCCTGGAGTGCAGGGTGAGATGGGGCCCAGTCTCTGACACCGGAAGAAACTATTTCTATTTCAGTTCTCCAAGTCTTCACATATCCTTCTCACCTTGAAACTGGGAACTCTGTTTTTAACTGTTTGTTCTCACAGATGTAGGCTTTGGAAACAAATAAGTTTGTCCTTTCTAAGGAGGATAAACATTGCTTCTCTGCAAGGGAGAGGAGAAGACAGACTTCATTTTCATGCATCATGAGGGCACTGGGCATTTTTCAATTATTTTCACCTGTTTCTTGGAGGTGAGTTGGTGCTCAGCTTGTTACATCAATACTTTCCCGGAGACATGGAAGCTTCCAGCACAGCTGCTTTTTTCTGCCTTTACGGGCCATGTGATTGGGCTGAGGCAGCACAGGGTGACCAGAGGCCCTGATCCCTCAAACAGGGAGCGTTGACATGGCCCTCAGTATCTGTCCTTCCACCCTTACACTAGCGCTCCGGGAAGAACTGCAGAAATATGAAAGACTTTCCCGAAACACGACTCTGGGAGTTCTCTGCCAGCATGCAAATCAGTTAACACCCAACAGTTGCTTTCACAGTCACACTGTCATGGTGCCCAGAGTAATCATTTCCGTTCCCACCACTGGGTGGGTGTGAGAACTGGGCTCATTTTAAAACACATGACTGCTGAGCACGTACCAGGATGATGCATCTGGTATTGACGGGGCTGGTGGGCAACGATGGCAGTGTGGCCGAGACCCTGGAACAAGCTTGTGGGCGGTGCACTGGGGCTCCGTAGCCTTCTGTTGTGGGAGCTGGTGGTGGGAGGGGAAGATCTTCAGTGTCTCCTGTTTCATTCAGTCTATGTTCCCTCTTGAGAGCATTTAGTTGAAAGAGTTCCAGGCAAATTTGTTAACAAATCAGTTTGTCTCAGAAAACTGAAGCCTTCTGTTCTCTGCAAAATACAAGTAAAGTAACTCTAAATGTTTTTTTTTGTAGAAGCAGCCTGTGGTTATTCTACCTAACGCCCCTTTGTTTTGATTTGACTTAGAAGTAGCCTGAGAATGTGAGAAGCATTGACTCCCAGCAAAGAATCAACTAAGATTACACTCATGAAATAAAATATGAGTTCAGTTATTCCCTTCAGTGATTAAGAATAGTAAACATATTACCTAATAAATACAACATACAGCAAAAATGTACTTTAATTCCCTGTTATATGCTAATGAAGGATAGAGAGAAAGTATTATAAATAAAAGAGAACTAGGAAGAGCTAGGAAAAAAGAGGAGAAATGGGAGAGAAAAATAAATCGTACTCACCACCATATGCTCTTTATTATGGAATGTTTTATTTTTTAGTTTGTCTTAATTTCTCATTTTTTAAACTTTTTTTGGCCTATTTTTCTTTTTTTTGGTTGGCTTAGAGACAAATGGAATCAAAGAAAATATTACTTTTTCTGACATAAAATTATTTATTTGGTTTGCATTTGTTTATTGATTTTTGTTGCATATGCTGACCTGTAGTATTACTGGAGAACTTTCTAGAAATAGGCTGTAACCTGCATCATATCTCTGTCTTCTATTTTTGCCATAACAATTTAGCACACAGTAAGTGGATTAAACAACACGAATTTATTATCTTATAGTTCTGAAGGTCAGAAATCAGAAAACCTTTCTAAAATCCTGATGTGTGGGCTTAAATTAGTGTTGGCAGGTCTGCATTTTTCAGGGTGGGGGTGGTCTTTGGGAATGCATTTTCTTGCCCCTTCCAGCTTCTAGAAGTCTCTCGTATTTCTTGGGTTGTGGCCTCTTAATCTATTCTGAAAGCCAGCAACATTATGTCACTCTGATTTTTCTTTTATAATCACATCTCTGTCTTACTGTAGCCAGGGAAGGTCTTGTACTTTTAAGGGCTCATGTGATTACATTTGTCTCATGTGGATAATCCAGGCTGACCTTCTTATTTCAAGGTCAGCTGATTAACAGCATTAATTGTTTCTACAATCTTAGTCTTCATTGCCATGCAGCATGACACAGTTTCCAGGAGTTATGATATTATGTTTTGGGGGGCCATTATTACAAATAGTCCATCATTTTGCGTATGACAACTTCTCTCTGCTTAAGGTAATTAGATAATTTCCCCTTGAAATCTACCAGCACATTTCCTGCTCTGCCTTCCTTGAGTCACCTCTGACGAAGACTGCACCAGGACATTTCGGCCTCCTACTTGAGTCACTGTCATTTTCTGGAGGACTTACTTCTCTAGCCAAAATCCTATATGCACTTTCAAAGATCATTCTCGAATTTTTGGTCTACTTGAATTACAGTAAATATAATTTATATCTTATTTTAGTAAGGGCTGTTTGTGTCTTTCATCTAATGATTTTTGAAATCAGCCTCTTTTTGTGTTTCAGTAAAGGCAAGAGGAGGGAAGCTCCATTATGAGAGAAAGGTTTAATCTAAATTTCTGGCTTTGGGCTTCTGATTATACAGTGTCACACTCTGTTGAGAAGAATGTATTATAGAGCTTACTGACTATTATCATTTGAATATAAACTGATCTTTCCAAATAAAAATGTTAATATTAGTGATTTCGTTACATTGTCTCTGGTTCAGAATTTTTACTTCTTTTGACTCTGGTCGTACCAAATATAATGAGGCGAATGGAAATTACCTTGCTATTGTCGCCTTCCCCGTCTTCCTCTCCTGTATCATATCCATCTTTATCCTAGCAACTCAAGCAGGACTGCTGTGTGTTAACTGGTTCCTTTTATTAAAACTCTGGGTGCTGTTTGACTTTTGCCTTCCTATTTCTACCTCAGTATCTACAAAGAGTATTTTGTTTTACACAGTGGAAATTAGATCTATCAGAAAGGGTAATTAATTGGGGGGGTATGTTGGGGATCGAACTCAAGGCCTTGCACTTGCTAGGTAAGGGCTCTACCACTTGAGCTAAATCCCCAGCCCCAAGGGTAAGATCCAAGCACTAAGATCGATATTCATCTCTAGTTCAGTCACTCTGAAGAAAATAATTATTCTTCCCACTTGATGCAGATTAAAACCTGGTCTTTATAGTGTTGTGAAATGAACTCCTCTCATTGTTTTGTAGTGAAATGGTTTACTTAGAATGCTGTTTGGCTGTGGCCAAAGTATTAACAGAGGTGGCCAGCACAGTAGCAAAGAATTTATAGTACTAGAATTTTTGCATGGTAACATCTAAAAATCTTGATGCTTTGTTACAGGTTTTGAAAGGTTGGACACAGAAAAGTGTACCTGGGAAATAAACTTTCTCTGATTCCTATCTTTAAATCTTTCTCTCCTGTTCCTAGACTGGGTAGATACCATCAGCTTCTGTCACATTTGAATTGTCGTATGGAAAATGAACATCAGCATTTAGCATCATATGATCGAAAGTTCTTGCCTTTCACCGGCTCAGGCCTTACCTAGCCTTTTACTTAGAATGCCTCCTCTTCATTTGCGCGCCTTTACTGTTTATCCTATTTGTGGTTGGTGCAGAGAGAGAACATTTTAGGGGGAAAATACGAAGTCCTACTTGTATTGTCCAAATGCTGGCTTTTCCCCTGTTTTCTGCTTTATACTAGAATACTTGAGACTAGGTAATTTATAATGAACAAATTTATTTGATAGTTTTAGAAGATGAAAAGTTCAAGATTAAAGAGTGACATCTGGTGAGGGCCTTCTTCCTGCACAATAACATGCAAGAGGGAACCACACGGATGAGAGACGGGGGGAAGGCTGAACTTGTTCTTTTCGAGGAACCTGCACCCATGAAAACCAACCCAGTAATGGCATTAATCTGTTCATGAGGGCAAGGGCCCCACCTCTTAACATTGTTGCATTGGGAGTGAAGTTTCCAACACACAGACCCTGTGTTGAGGGATATACACAAACCACAGCACTCCTTCATGGGCCCTTTGGTTACTCTGATCTTTCCACCATGGACTGTGCCATGCTGGACCTTTTCTTGGTACCTCTTTACAACAACTCCTCCCCCCTAACTTTTGCTCCAAAAAGAATGTTTCTGCTGACTGACATTCAGCCAATATGACTGTGTGCTGGATATTTCATTGTTAGCTGGAATCCATACTGACTGGTGTGGCCATTCTATTAGTAGTTAAGTATTTTAAATTTCGTCCTCTCTCCAGCAGTTCTTCTTTCCCAGCATTCCCCAGGATGAAGTTCTTATGGCTGAATGCTTCTCAAGAAGACCGAACCAGTCTTAACCAGCCCGGTTACCTTCCACAGAATTGAGTCAGATTATGGGAGAGACAATGGCCTTCTGAAGTTGAATGAAGCCAAGCTTTCTAAAAAACTTGTTGTGAGACGGTCAGGCATCAGTCTTTATTATGCCACCCTCCTCAAATCCATGGAACTGGAGTAAATTTCTCCAGAATTTTTACTGTCTCATTCTTGTATGGCCACATGATAACACCGAAGCCAGAAAAGCTGGAGCAGCCAAGTGAATGGAGGGAAATACATCCCTCATTCTCTGCTTGTTGAAGTTCTTGCATAAACAGTCTTTTCTTTAAAAGACACTCTAGCTTTCCCCCGTATGCATGGAAGGGACATTAGCCACTGACCCTGTTTGGCCATATCTTGGCAAGTTCTATAAGGACATGCGAGATACTCATCACACAAATCCTTAGCTTTGAGGCCTCAATCAGAATTCTGAGATGACAATGGAGAGTTCCATGGAACACCGTCACAGTTAACAGCAACCTCAGTGGTCAGAGCAGGCTGTGCAATCAGGGTTACACTCTCAATAGAACACTCCTCTCCTCATTTATTGACGAGTTCAGGTCTCAAAGTTTGTCAGGCTCGGCAGAATGCCCAGTATGAGCAGGAGGGTGCCATGCAAAGAGGGTTTTGATCTTCAGTCGTACAGTCAATGAGCTTACAGGCCAGAGGGCGGCAAAAAGAAAAGCTCAATATAAACACTTGTGATATAAAGCAAACCATAATTATTACATTGATAAGGATGTAGCAAATGTACTATGAAAATCTGGAAGAAAGAAATTATTTTCCACTCAGAGGATCAGTGAAGATGTCATAGAAGTATTTTTCACTAAAGAAGAAGGAGTAATAGTGAAAGGAGTTGAACTAGAGATTCTTAATCTAGAAATAGGCAGCAAGCATTGATGAAAGTTTGTTGATACAATAGCTAATATTTTTGAATCCTCACAACGTGGTGGCCTCTATTATTTACATACACATTGTTTTAGTTCCACAGTATGCTTATGAGAGTGTGCCATTATTATTTCCATTTACCTGGTGAGAAAAGTGAGATATTAAGTCAACCAAGTTTGCGCAGCTAGAAAATGGTAGATCTAGAATCTGATACCGGGGTTTTTCTGACTTTAGGGACCAGGAAGTTACAATATTTCCGGAAGGCAGACACACAGACTAAGGTGTGAGTTCATAAATAAGGGAAAATGCTGACTCCTGAAGACCTCAGGGCTGTGTGTGACTGTCCTGGCATTTTAGTGTAGTTGATCCTGTGTCCTCTCAGGGTGATGCTAGCTCCTGCTGCTGGGCCTCTGACCCTGTAGTCCTCACATCTTAGATATTCTCCCCTCTCTTCTCTGTTCAGTCAAATCCCACATCTCCTTCAAGGACCCAGGAACACCAATAAAATGGGTATTCCTTATCTGAAATGCTTGGGATCAGGAGTGTTTCGGATTTTAGGTTTTTTTCCAGATTTTGGAATATGTGTATATATGGAATGAGATATCTCAGGGATGGAACCTGTGCTTTAACTTGAAATTCATTTATGTTTTAGACATGGCTTATACGTATAACCTGGAGGTAATTTTACACATTTTTTGTGTGTGTTTGTGTTATCGTGGATAGAACCCAGGGCCTTACATATTCAAGGCAAGTGTTCTATCACTGAGTCACATCCCTAGTCCCTTATGCGATATCTTAAATAATTTTATGCTTTCATCATCAGATTTGCTGTGTCATGACAGCACTCAAAAAGTTCCAGATTTGAAGTATTTCTGATTTTGGATTAAGGCTGCCCGACCTGTGTGAAATCGGAGACTTGGAAGGCTGCCCCAGTTCCGAGATGCCCTCAGGACTGCCTTCATCCAGTCTCTGTTCGCCTGTTGTATTTGCAGTTCCGATCACTGCATAGAGAATGACATACTTTCTCTCTAATTTACCTCTTCACGTAAACTATCAATTCCTTGGAAGACAGGACTGTGTTTTATGCTCATTGTGTATTTCTGACAGTGTCTGGTAAACCTGCTGATTGATTACAGGGCTTGAGACCATTTTTAGGGTATGTAAAATTCTGTAGGAAAAATGTGACCTTCTGTTTTTAAAACTCACATCAAGATGAAATCGCAGAGCTGAGAAACATCTTGTGAGTTTCAAATATATCAGAGTGCAAGGAAATGGAGAGGATGCTTATACTGCTGAAGAGTCATTGAAGATACCCCCACAAGGCAGAATGTTGGGCTTGACGGGAGTCAAAGCAACAGCAGGGAGAATCCAAAGACTCAGAAGATCAGTCTGCACAGAGGAGTGTGAAAAACAAGAAGGGACGTTGTTTCTGTCTAATGTGTTTCCCTTCTCAGGGAGTGAGCCAAGGAGTATGTGGTTTAAGAGCTTCCCTTCTGTTCTCCAGCTTTTGTGACACCCCAGCAAATGCAAAGCATTGTGCAGGCACGAATTTCTGAGCCGAACAGGAAGAACTTGGGAGGCAGTGACAAATACTTCACAGTCCCTCCCTGGCATCTGAGATGGTTTTCCGAGACAGAACATGAGCTCCTCCTTGGTGGATTTTCAGAGGACATCTGTGGGAGGAGCTTTCCATAGCAAATATGTACACTCTCGCCATCCCCACAGTGCAAATGCCATGAGACTGTAAAATCTGCCACAAAGCAAGGACCATTAAAGGAGAGTTAAAGAAGTCCTAGGAAAACCCACGACCACATTCCTTGTCTGGAATACTGAATGCTAAGTATGTAAATCATGCGTGTTATTTTCAAATCACATAGAATGAATGCAGCAAAAGAATAGTCAGACACCAGATTGGGGTAAAACAAAGACAGGATTACATTTATGAAAAAGTAAGAAGTAGCTTTTGAGAATTGCTCATCTGAAAAATATGTCAGTGTCAGGCTTTAGAAAAAAATGACAAGCCAAGATGTATCTTCAAACAGCCATAAAAACCTGAATATGGTTTTATTCGGAGTCTATCCACCCCCAAATGAAATCATAGTTGCATATCTTTATAGCTGAGGAGCAATGGGTGCTTATCTTCTTGGCTGATATATTTAGATTTCGTTCAGCACATGCTTGATGAAGTAATACTTGCCAAATTAATTCAAGTTGTCTTGGATAAGAGCTTACTCATGTGGATCTCAAACTGGATGAAGCTGATTAATGATGAATGTCAGGATTTTAAAGTAATGAGTGAAATGTAAGAAATGTAGAGGAAAAGCTGATCTTTTGATAAAACTTCCTTGCTTTCAGGGCAGTATCCATTCCGCCATTGCTAAGAAATTGGGGAGGATTTCAAGTATGAGGTGGCCAGAGAAAGATGATTATTTTGTGAGTTCATTTTACTTCTTTGGTTATAAGCATGTGTGTGGGAACCATAGAGTTTGGTATTAGGTGGTTTGGTTTCCTAAATTTGGGACTGTCGTTGTTTGGTCCCTTCTGCACACTGTCTAATGAGTATCTAAGTTGTGATCCTTCCAAGTTCATATTGGCACAGAACTTCCCAAGGAGCCCCCAGTATGCTCTGGAGGTGGACTTCTCCTTGGGCAAGGTGAGGCTCTGGGCAGCCTCAAATGGTGGGACCATGTAACGTTTAGCCTTGTCTGCACTGTCAGCCACTGTTCAGTTCCTTCTTTACTCTCCTTTTATTGTTGGCCAGTTTGTTCATCTTCTGAGCCTGTTGCTCCAAGCACAGGTGGTTCGTTCATGATTTAATGAATTAATTCAACTTAGATGTGTTTATGACATACAGGGAGATAAGACAAATGAGAGAAGTTAAAAGTCTAGGGGAGCTAGAGCGTAATTACTGTACAGAGAGACACCTGCTAATATCAGGGTCCATGCTGGATGACACAGAGACACAGAAAAATGGGGTAACTCCAGCCAGGAGAGCAGATAAGGGCCAGAGTGACTTTGTGGTAGTGGAATTCACAGAGTGAGTCCTGAAGCAAAACGGGAACAGTGCATCCTATTTGTTCGCTCATAAAATGCCTGTTTAGTACATACTAAATACTTGCCATTTGACTCATTGCTGGGGAAATACAATAAATAAGCACAGATGTAGGAGGACCACCTGGACATGCAAGTAAATAAATAAAAAAGAACTTTCTTTAAATTTTAAAATGAATCTGTTCTTACGCCAGAAAACCCTGCTTCCTACTGGCAGGGATGGAAGGTGGGGAATGAGCTTGCCATTTATTGGTTGCCATTTCTCAGTCTCGCTGGGTACCCAACAAGCCTTTCAGAGCTTTTCTGTAAGCCTAATCCTTTTCTTTTCCTTCTTGTTGTAAAGTATCTGGGCACAGGAGGAATTTATTTAACTTCTTGGAATAGAGCTGAGGAATGATTCTAGCCTGAAGGGCGGTCCTGTTCCTGCTCAGCTCCGCTTACCCGACTTGGTGTACGGGCACAGTCTGCCTCTGTCATCACTATATACGATGTGGATGAACACATAATGCTGGACTTCGGTGCAGGGAATGTGTGATGATCATGGTGCAGGAGCTTGAGGCTTTCCTCTTGCTAGATAAGCATCACCTAACTCCCACTGGGACTGGACGTCCTCTGGGGCTTAGTATAACTCCTCTAAATGTTGACACCTGCACCCTTTGCTAGGCTGACTTTGCAACCTTAGCAAGCTCTCAAACTTGACCCTTAGCCATGTTCTTTTTCCTCCTTCAGTCCTTTCTCTCAGAATACTTTGGAACTCTTAGTTTGCTTCTACTTCACATGGAAGCCGAGGGTGAGGTGGGGCACCATTTTCTTTTTTAATCTGCTGTGCTGCCTTTCCAGCATCAGTGTTAAATGGGGCCCACACCCTGTGTGATATTGCCTTTCCTCTCAATTTATCTGAGATTTCTGTCTTTTTGATGCATTTCTCTCAAGAATCATCTTTATCAATTTGTTCCTTCCCAACTGGCTGCTTCCTCAAACGAGAGTTACCTCTTTCTTCATGACTGGTAGGATTCCCCTTTGTGCCATACCCTTTGTGTCTATGGCTGAGGGTAAAATTTTACATTACATCCCTAACATTTGTTCTTGGGATATAAGGGGACACTTTTGAAAATTAAATGAGAGCTTGGCTCTTATTATCACGTCATTCTGACCTCAGAAACCTATTTTAGATGGAGAAATCTGAACATTCACTTCATTGCATTTCTGAGATATCACTTCTAATCATCCTCCAAATACATGCTTCAGAATTAATGAAGGAGATTTTGCATCTAAGGAGTATGAAGGACAGCAAACAGCACATTAAAATGCTTTGCAATGTATTTTCTCCCAACCAAGATAAATTACTGAATCTTGAGTTTATATTTAGTCCAGGGAGACTAAACATGAGATGATTCCTGTTTCTGGTAAAAGCAAGTAAAGTAATACAAAAAACAGCATGTTAGGGGGTGACTTTGTGTGGAGTTGGGATGAGTAAACCAATTTAGTCTACTTTTAGTGTTCTACAATGATTATTTTGTAAAGTTATTATTATTATTCCAATGACCTTTTCTGGGCCCTTGGTTTTTTTCCCTGCATGTTAGAGTTTGTATTTGGGGTTATTTTCCTCATACATAAAGAATTCCCTCTGGTATTTTTTTAGGGGGGAGGTCTGGTGGTAATGAACTCTTTCGTTTTTTGTTTATTGTCTATCTTTTATGTCATCTGCCTGTAGGGGAGGATCTTCTCTAGGTTCAGAATTCTAGATTGTTAGACATTTTCTCTTAGCCATTTAAATATGTCTGAGTTCTGTAATTTCTACAGAGAAATCAGTGTAAACCAAATTTGGGCTGCGGATGCATCTGCATTCAACTCCTTGTATCAGGAACTGCAACCCGACTTTGCACACACACGTAATGAAAGTTGACTTTGGAGAACAGTCTTACAACAGATAGCTGCCTGTCAGTTACCACGAATGTTAGTCAGTAGCTCACCACCAACTGATAGAAGGCAAAATGGTGAGCTGTAACCTTTTAATTTGTCTTTGGACCTGGCTTCCGTTTTCTGGACCTCGCTTCCGTTTCTGGACCTCACTTTCGTTTTCTGGACCTCACTTCCGTTTTTTGGACCTCACTTTCGTTTTCTGTCTATAAATGCTACCAGATTAAGTTGCAGGCCAGTTTTTCTGAACCTGGGATCATATTGGGAACAGGCTTCTTGATTAGTGAATCATTCTCCACTCAAACTGTCAAATTTGTGGAAGGTTTTTCCTTTTCATTTGTGTTGATAATCTTAGGGTGCCTGTATTTTACATTGTATTTTATTTCTATGCAATTTTAACAAATATTCTCCTTGCCTTTAATATTCAGACGTTTGGTGGACACTTGAGTGTTCCTACTCGTCTTCCTGGCTATTGTGAACCATTCTGTCCACACTGAATGATACTGGCACCAACTAGATCTGTATGAATTTGAATTAAATATGTTCTATTTTTGTGTAAGAAAGTATTACTTCTGAATTTTGTCATCTTTGTTGTGATGATATATATGTAATATAAAATTTGTCTTAGTAATTTTAACTATACAATTATGTGGCATTAAGAAATTCACATTTGTTGTACATCTGTGACCACCATCCATCTCCAGAACTTTTCCATCTTTCCCAACTGAAACCCTGTACTCATTAAACAGTAACTTACCGTACCCCACCTCAGCCAAAAATCATCATTCTCTTTTGATTCCATGAATTTATCTGCTCTACATATCTCATAAAAGTTGAAATATTTGTCCTTTTGTCACTAACATACTTGGCACAATGTCTTCAACTTCCAGCATAAGTCAGCGTTTCTTTCCCTTTCTCAGGCTGAATAGTATTCCATTGTTTGGATACATTCATTACATTTTTTTTTTTTTTTTTGGTCTGCTTCTATCTTGGGCTATTGAAAATAGTGCTGAGATGAACATGAGTGTGCAAATATGTCTTTGAGATTCTACTTTTAAGTCTTCTAAATATAAACCTAGGTTGCTAAATCATATAGTAGTTATATTTTTAACTTTTTACAACTTCTATTGTTTTTGGCAGTTGCTGCATCACTTTACATTCCTGACGATAGTGTGCAAATATTTTAACTTCTCTGCATTCTTGCCAACATTTGCTATTTTTTGTTTTTTAATGATTGTAGCAGGTATCAGATGAAGTTTCATTAGTTAGAATTTTCATTTCTCTAATGGTTCATGATGCCAGGCATCTTTACACATGTTTAATGCCTATTTGTTGGTCTACTTTGGAGAGAAATGTCCATTCAAATTAGTTGCCTGCTTTAAAAATTGGATTATTTGGTTGTTGTTGTTGCTGAGGGATAGTTGTTCTTAATGTATTCTGCACATGAACTCTTTGTAAAATGTATGATGAGTAATTTTTTTTCCATTCTGTTGGTTGCCATTTTACTCTGTTGACTGTTTCCTTTGACATACAGAAGTTTTCAAATGTGATATAGTCTCATTAATTGTGTGTGTGTGTGTGTGTGTGCGTGCGTGCACGCGTGCATGTGTGTATTTCTGGGGATGTTATCCACAGCCTTCATATAGTGCTACATCCTCAGCCTTTTATTTTATTTTATTTTTGATTCTGAGACAGGGTCTCCCTAAGTTGCTAAATTGCCCAAGCTGTACTAGAACTTGGAATCCTCCTGTCTCAGCATTCTATACTGCTGGCATTGCAGGTGTGTGCCAACATGCCTGCTTCTACTTGTCTATTTTTGTTGCCTTTGGCGTGCTAGCCTTTTTGAAGCCTCCATATACAGCTTTCCATTCATCTACAGCAATATGATCGATATCATTGAACACCTTCCACTAAACACACAGATTTAAACTCCATGCCCCATCATCTGGAAGGAAGTCATTTTGGGGAATCCTCTTCACTTTCATTGGACTAAAATCCTGCTGAACTAACCATTATCAGCTTGCTGTACTCAACCACAATCATGAGACAAAAGAAGTCATCTTCAAATTTAAGCTGTAGATGTTGGAGCAATTTTGGTGAGTTGCTTTTCAGAAGAAGAAAGTTTTGGAAATGTATGAAAGATAGCCAAAGCTTCGTTTATCCTCCAATAACCTGCAGTTCTTTTTCTCATTGTCTGGGCCTGCACATATGATTTGAAATATGTCTAAGGTTTCAGTTAGATTAATTGTTGATGTTGCTGTAAAATTGCCAATTAAGTTGGAGGCAGAGATTTTCCTAGAGCAGAATTTCTCAAACTTTATTTGTGTGATTGTTTTTTAACATGCAGATTTTCCCTTGATCCATACACATCCTTTAATTGTCTATGCTTTATTTAATATTTTTTTTAAAAATGATTTTAAACTGAATAAAAAAAATCAGTGGTGCTGGGCATGGTGGCATGCGCCTGTAACCCCAGCACTCTGAAGGCTGAGGCAGGAGGATTGCCATGAATTTGAGGATAGCCTTGGCTACATAGTGACCTCAAGGCCAGCCTGAACTGCAGAGCAAGACCCTGTTTCAAACAACAAACAAACAAACAAACAAGGTCCTAAGTTACTATAGTTGCCCCTGACTCACCTTAGATGATATTTCACTTACCCTCCAATATAGACACTAAACACTGCAATGAAAGTGCTCATCGCAAAGAACAGAATCCTTAACAAGACCCCTGCACCAGCCTAAACCTGCATGCCACTCTTCTTCAGTCTTCCTTTTCCTGCCTAATTGCCCTTATCAGTTCTTGAGTCTCATGTTCTGTCCTCCACACAAAATCCCCAAGCGTGGACTCCTCTCTCAAGCCCTTCTCCCCTCTATGCGCTCTCTAGGCCGATTACTTTCCCCTCCTAGGTCCTCCTCCTCTAGATCTTGGCGACTCTCTCCTCAGGGAAATTTTTTTGACTTCAATAACTAGGTCAAATTCACTTATTTTCAGCACTCCTACCACCACATCACTACTCCACCCTACTTACTAAAGTTATAATTTTACACGTATTTGTGGGATTATTTAGTGCTTGGCTCCTTCTATAAACTGTGGCGCAAGATCTGTGTATTTACTCTCTTTTGTAAAGCTCGCACTTGTCATGGTTTCTGGCACAGAGAATGATTTCAATAAATATTTTTGGAACTGGCGAGTGGATTTATTAACAGGCTGTGAGGCTGGAACCTGAGACAAAGACATGGGCTGCATGATTTGCCAGGAGAAGGAACTCAGTGAGAACCGGTTTTCAATTTTCTCCCAATTGGATTATTTAAGGAAGAAATTGGTTGGGACGCTTCCCTCAGTAACTTTTTAAAAATCGATTGAAGCAACATCGAACACTGAGTTTGACAGATATTTCAAGGAAAAGAAGGAAGGAAGATAGAAGTAAAGAGACAGATATTGATCAGCAAGAGCAACACTGAGAAATTGGAGGAAGCCTGGAGGGAGTGTTGAAAAATAGGTTAGCGCTCAAGTCTGGGAATAAGAGCTGAAATGGTGGGTTTAGCTCATCTAATGAGTCTATGCCTGTGATGTCATTTAGCAAATATTCTCTTACAGCCACTACACACATACACACACACACACACACACACACACACACACACACACACACAGAGTAAGAAAACAGAAGGAAATCGCCCCTAGAGAATTCTGTTTGATGAAGCAGGGTCGTCTTGTCTTTGCGGATGATTAAACCATGAAACAGACTAATAGGGTGGGCTGATGAATCCTTTAGGAATGGAAGACACAACCATTTATCTGGGATACAGGCAGGTGATGAAGTAGACTCTTAGCTCCTTTGTGTTTTGGAAGCAGTGATTTCCTGCTTAAACCTACTAAGCCAGAGAGGCAAGTGTTTTATCTAAGAATGTGCTGTATTGTACAAAAGGAAAGTTCGAGACACATGTCAACGTTTATGACCTGAGTTCCACAGCTAACTGTTCAAGTAAAGCCAACATCCACCACCAGGCAAGACTGATGCTGACAGCCTTAATTCTCTCCTCCTGGGGGTGGCTCTTCTCATTTTAGCAGAACTTGCCTGGAACTGCTCTGTTGCTCAGGTCTCTGCTGTCCGTGAATGGCAGAACTGGCCTGAGATGTTGTCTTCCCCAGCCACCTAGTCTCATCTTCCCTCCTTTATTCTCATGTTCAGACCTCGTATCCCAGTATTTCCAACCTCTTTTTCTAGCTTTTCCTTATTAGCATGTTAATATGCTCAACTGCTACCATCTTAAAAAAGGAAACAAAAGTCTTTCATCTGGAGGGTCTCCTTTGGCTGCTACTATTTCTCTCTCTTTTTTTCCAGGTAAAGCTTTTTAAAGATTTGTACATGTTTGCTAAACACACTTTTCTGTTTATTCCTCAGTCCCCTGTGTCCTGAGCCATCCCCACCTCTCTTCTGAAAAGCACTTAGTGTCAACACAGGTGACATCCCTGATAGTGCGTTCAAGGGTGGACTTTAATTTTTCGTCTTTCTAGAACTCTTAAGAGCAAACAGAATTTGACCACATTTTCCTTCTCGAGATACTCTTTCTCTGCATTTTACTGTAGTGAAATACATAACAAAAATTTCCCTTTTAAACGTTTTAGGTGTTTAATTAGCATTAGTTATCTCACAATATATTTTAACCATCACCACTACCTATTTCCAAGTTTTTAATCATTTCAGACAGAAACTTTGTACCCAATGAAGAGGAGCTCTTTATCTTTCTTTGATTTTTGTAACACTATACTCACCTAGTTTTCTTTTTATCTTTCTTTCTTTCTTCCTTCTCAGAGATCTTTGTGGGGATATTTTCCTACACCCCTCACTCAAAATCTGTTACTCAGGTACTATTCCTGGCCATTGAATCTTCTTATCTTACATGTGTCCTTTGATAAATCTCAGTCTATCCTGAAGCTTCCCAAACATCTGAAGCCTAAATCTTTTCCTGAGCCCCTGGATATAATCCTTTGTTTTTTGCCACCCACCAATTCTATATCCTTTTACATCCTTCCAAATTATTACAAAGCTATTTCTTCATCTTTGCAAGTGTATTTGCTTATGCTTGGAATTCATTTCTTCCTTTGCTTGCTGAATTTCTTCATATTCTGAAGATTTGGAGGTCACCTCCTGCAGGAAAGCTGTTTAGCAGCTCTGCTTAGCCATTCTTACCGTACCGTCAGTGCTCATCTCCCCCACTGGCCCCGCAGTTCCATGACGAGAGAGATAAAAGCTACTATCTTCCTGACCCCTGTATCCCTCTCTAGCTTCCTGTCTTGGAACGTATTCTCAGTTTCTTGTACGTTCTCCTGACATTGAGCCAGTGCCATGTTGTAACACAGCCAGGGAGGACCTCACCAGAGCAGAGCTGGGGCCTTGCCCTTGAACATCCAAAACTGTGAGCTTGATAAACCTCTGGCATTTTGTTAAAGCAAAAGAAAATAGACTACTACAATTTTTGGTGTCAAAATGCTTTGTACTTTACTAAGAAGCTGTAAAAATGGTGGGCAGGGCTCTTAATGACATTTAACTAGAAGCTTTCAAACTTTATTAGAGAGTTAGCCTTGGTGGATACATTAGTTCGGTTAATATTTATTATTTAAGACAAAATACTTTTTATCATCATGTACATTGAGGCTTTCTTTTTTAATTAAAAGAGAAGAAAAGAAAAAGAAACGAATACCTCCTATAAAACAGAGCCCGAAAGTCCTCTTTTATGTGTGTTTAATTGCACTGTTATGGCTGCCTTGGTAACCTGAATCAATTCAAAATATTTGCTTTTCATGTTCATTTTGATTTTGGGGAAGAGTCAGAAGTTTTACGGCGCCCAATCTGGTGAAGTGGACGAGGACACACCATAATGTTTTTACAAGCCTGCCTTTCCATAGGATGGCACTCGGCAGTAGTGTTCACTTTATTTTTGATCATGTCTTGTAAAGATACTCAGAAAAGGGACTTTTGGAAATGCTTCATAAAGTAGAAGAATGATATAAATGTTTTCAAGGAGAGTGGGAGTATTTTGAAGGGGACCGATGACAACGTGTCCACTACTGTAATAATTTAAAGAATTTAAATGTTCAGTGTCATTTTTGATCACCCCTTATATGTTGTTACAAACATTTTGGAGATCAGTATTGATCTCACTTTGGTTTATAGAGCATCTGGTTTAGTTCTGCAGAAAATAGTTATCTATACTTCTTTTGCTTTGGAAGTTTCTTTATGTTCTTTTCCTGTATCCTTTATCCCTTTTGCTTTTCTAAATATTATTTTTATAAATACACCTTACAATTTTACATCCCACATTGACATGCATCTGCTCAGAAACTGACTGTCTTGGCTCTTATTATTAGCTACCACATTTCAAATACATTTTATCATAGACTGTCAGTCTCTTTTCAGCTCAGTTACCCACCGCAGCTCAGTCACACACAGAGTACATCAGTGCAGATATCTAAACTCAAACCAGGATAGCCAGCTGTGTTTCGGTGGATTCTTTCTTATATCATCAGCATCCAAAGAATGAGAAACTTTGGGAAAGGAAAGTGTCTTGATAATCGGGGAGGAAGATGGAGTCAGCACATGTGGCTCAGTCTTGAAAAAAACAGCTCAGATTAGAAACGAAATGATGGTGGGCATTTGGGAGTCTTGAGTTCCCAGAAATCACAGCAAGACAAGGAAGGCCCATGTGGGCTGAAATAACCACCATTAGAAAACATGTGATTGTACCAAAGCTATGCTTTACAACCATGTCCAGCATTAGCCCTGGCCTGGATGACCCTATGGGGTTAAAAACTCAGAAAAAACAGTCCTTGCTTGGGAATAGCATGTTTCCACTGTCTCCCAGTGTAAACATCGTGGCTAGATAATCTCAATGATCTAGAGCAGCGTTCTCCCACTTTTTTGGTTCCTCTGCCCCAAAAAGCCAGCTTCTTAGACGAAATGCACCTCATGTTATAAGTCATTCTCTGTAGCTCTGCCCTCTTCTTTCCTCTCAGGAAGGTGCGTCCCATGCTTTTCCAGCTGCGCATTGTTCCCATCCCATCTTTCGGATGTGTACCAGCACTCTTAGGCGTATCCCTCCTACATGTACCTGGAGAATTCCTGCTGGAGATAAAGGACTTAGGAACAGATCTGACTCCATCTATTTTGCCAAGTCAGGAACTTCCAAAATGTAAAACAAAACAAAACAGATTTATGTGGAGTACGTGTTCCTCCACCTCAAGCTGCTCAAGGCCTGAAAGACAGCTGCGAACGGATCTGGTCTCTTCTGCAGCCTCCTACCCAGCGTCTGCACTGCCATTCTTTTTAGTGCAATTTTCCTGCATTAATGAAAATGTAGCCTTGCTACTTTATTTGTAGATCTATAAGCAGTGCCCAAGAATATTCTTATGAGCTATACTTATTTGAATATGGATATGATTTAATTTATAATAGTTATGTTAAGTTACTTAACTGTAATGGAATATTTCAAGGTAAGAAGAGATTCCAAGTTATTCACCTTAGAGAGAGCAGTAAGCTGTTGCTGGAGAAAGGTACACACACAGCTAAGTTGAAAGCACCTTGGGAGACATTTGTTTAGAAGGACAAAGAGGAGGAGTCTGGATGTGTTTGGGCATTCTAGAAAAAGTGGTTTCTGTACATTAAAAACACAACAAAAAGATTGTTTGAACCTCTAGTTGTAGTTTTCTGAGGAATCTCCACACTGATTTCCACAGTGGTTGGACCAGTCTGCATTCCCACCAACAGTGCAGGAGGGTTCCTTTTTCCCCGCAGCCCC
>PVJO010023430.1:0-26037 GCA_004026905.1 Hystrix cristata | reverse complement strand
TTTTTTTTGGTACCGGGGATTGAACTCAGGGCCTTGTGCTTGCAAGGCAAGCACTCTAACCACTGAGCTAAATCCCCGGCCCTACCTCAGAAATCTTTTGTGGTGAATAGAAAAGTCCTTATTTTGTTCTGGTCCTTGTGGTAAGCAGGATAATGGCACACGTGTCCTATTTCCTGAAACTTACGAATGCATTGCCTTCCATGGCAAAAGGGACATTAGAGATTGATGAGATAAAAGATCTTAAAATGCATAGTTGATTCTAGATTATCTGCGTATGCCAGCTGTAATTACAGACGTCATTAAGGGAGGGAAGGGTTGGTCAGAGTTTGAGAGGGAAGTATAACAACCAGCAAGTGGAAGAATTGAGAGCAGTTTAGATTTGTAAGCAAAGCAATGTTCACAGCTTCCATACAGTCGGAAAGACAAGAGAACAGATTGTTACCCTGAGAGAAAATATCCTTGCCAGCCCGTTTTAGACTACTGGTTTTCAGAACTACAAGAACATAAATGAGTGCTGTTTTAAGACACTGTGTTAACTATTGTTTGTTATAGAAGCGATAAGAAACTAGTACATTCTTGAACAACTAGTCCATTCTTGAAATAAAATCCTAAAATAACTATGAAGAACATGGCATCCTCAGCTCCGCTGACCAGGAACACACTCACCACTATGTGAGTGAGAAATAAAGTGCTTTTTCTTTGTGTGTGTGTGTGTGTGTGTGTGTGTGTGTGTGTGTGTTACTCCATAGAAATGTTGATGTGTTACTTTAAAAAGGGGTCCTGCCATCCTAAATATTATGGACTTTAGACGTTATACTTCACGATATCCTATGATGTTATGTGTTCTCCAAGTTGGATATTACTCAATATATTTTCATTTTACTCCATTAGACCTCTAGTTTCTTCCCTCTTTTTCATAGTGTCAAGGTGACTGTACTGTTGTGTCCTCTTACAATGACTTTTGCAACTATGTCAGGCTCAGAATAAATTTTGCCAAAGCCTTTAAACAGTTACACATTTTCCATGCAAAATAAATAAAGTGGATAAATATGGTTTAACAAATAGAGCATCTCAATAACAAATTACCAAAGAGACAATTTTAAAACATAATTATCTGCAGTGCATCTGTTCAAATACCCTTGCTACCATTTTTTTTCTTTAAATTTTGACTTCCCCTTCTGGTGGCTCAGTTTTATTGGGCTTTGAGTGGATTTCATTGGAAAAAACATCAGTTTCAGGAATGACAATGGAAATTGTTTATATGTGAATATCACCTTTCTGAGTTTTCATGTTTTTTATGAATATGAAGATGGATGGGCTTATTGCCCAAACCAGGACTTGGTAACTGTTTGTTCCTGCTTTGCAATCGTTATTTCTGACCTGTTTGTATTCTACCTTCTGTAGTTGTCTGTTTCTTTCGAGGAAGTTTAGAAACAATATGCGCAGAGAGTCCAAAACGTAAACAGCATGGGTACGTTAGTCCCTGAAGAATTGCTTTGGAAAGTGTCATCTGATGCAAAACCACTTTTACATAAATGTAAAAAGGACAGCTCAGCTTTCATGTCAAATCACCAAATTTTGGAGTCACTTGTTACAACAGTTGTCCTGCTTTCCCCACATAGATGGCAGGAAAGGTAGCGAAGACTGTTTAGAGGGATATTTTAGTGAACAAATGTGAACATAAAATATATCTATTTCTGTCTAGACGTCATTCCCCAATGTCTGATGAACACAGAACAGTCCTGGAGCACTGATACCACCTCACAAAATTCCGGGTACACAGCTTTACAAGGAACACTGTGTGGTTAGCAAAAACGAGCTAATGGGAAAGAGGAGGAAATAGTGGAGTGAAGGAGTCTGATGTAGAGCTACCATGCCATATAGTCTCAGCTCCAGGCACAGACGGATACAAGGTAAGCATTACTGGATGAGAGCCCAAATAATCACAATCGTGGTGATTCTCTTGCTTTCTCCCTGACCAAGGGGTACTTGGTGGGTGGTAGAGTCCACCAGAATAATTTAAACTCAAGAACAAGAGTAGACTCTGGACCTAATACCATCGTGGATGTGTATTGTTTAACTAATAGCAGTATAGTTTTAGCCAATGACTGGGAATATCATTTGGAAGTCTTGTGTTTATGTAGAGATGAAGTCAAGAAAGATATAATTTAAACCTTAGGTTATGTATTAGGTACAGACTTCGTAGGAAAATCAATTGAAATTCAGAGCAAGTGTCTTGTCTCAGGAGCCAGGGGAAACTTGAGAAGGAAAAGAGCTAAGAAACAAGATGTGTGTTGGGAAAGCGACTCAGATTTCCTCTGTACAGCCAGATGCTTCATTCGCTCTTGTCAGTGACTTTTCATGGGTAAATTCTGTAAGAATATGGGTTGCTTGACTTAGATTAAAGATGTACCAATCTAATATTGTGACTGAAATTCCCTGCTGTCTGCTATAGGAAAAAAAAAGGAATTAAATACTGGTGTAAAATTCAATGGATACTAGGTGATCTAGTGAACAACCTAAAATATAAAGTTTTTCTTCTCGTGCCATTGTCAGTGACTTCACTGGGAAAGTGATATGGGTTTATTCCAAATGCTGCTCTGCGATAGAAATAGTAATTACTGTGACATTAGTGATTGCTGTAAGCCAATCGGTGGATTGGCTCAGAGGATAGATAGTAAGACTGAACTCAACTATTTTATAAAGGGAAGAAATGCAGAATTTATATAACTTCCTCATGTGTTTTCATAATGATTATGGGCTTGAGAAGGAATGCAAATGGCAATCTGCCTATTCTCAGGTGTCTGCTTTAAAAAATAGTTAAAAACTTTCTCCTTCACAATTCTAGGAGGAGAGAATAGATGGTCAGGCAACCATGTTCTGAACTGTGTGGATTCGATTGTGAGAAATGAAAAGGTGTTGGATCGTGTCTGGTCTAACTTTGCCGTCATAACATATAGAAGGACCAAAGTGAAGTGCTTCTCACAGAGCCACATGTCACTGTGGCCAAAGCGAGCCTTTTCTTGTCTCTTGACTCTTTTTCAGGCACTCTACCCACATGCTCAGTGTCCGAGTTCTTCACATAATCATTTCCCAGTCCTTCCCATTCTCTATATTTTGAATGAGTGCTCTGTCAAACTTCCAGCCCTGGAGCAGCCAGCAAAATGTCTTCAAGCCTAACTCACAGCATTCTCTGCTGCATTGATTTTCTAGGAGATTTATGACGTTGACCTGATCTCAATGAAGAAACTAAATCCAATTCGCTAAGGAATTACAAGCTGTCCAATCAATAATCTATTTACCTCCTTCACTTTGCCATCTTTAGACACTCCAGACTTGTCATGGGAAATTGAAAGCATTTTAAAACTATAATTATGCAGCCTCAGGAAAGGTCTTCAACATTTCTGGAGAGTTTCAATCACCTTTGAGGAAATACTACTTTGGTTTGGGTAATAAAGATCACACTCTGGTCACCAGCCAAGTATTCAGCCTTGGCTCATTAATAGAAATACAGTGTCAAGGTAACAGAACTCCATAATTGTAGTATGTTCCACACTGGGACATTGAATTCAGTTCTGGAGCTTAGTTTTAAAGCTAACGAAACTGAAGCATATCCAAAGGAAAGCAACTAAAATGGTAAAGAAAGTAAGATCTTGAAAAAAAATATAGAAAAAAAAAGAAATAAAAGAGCTTAAAAGAAAATCTTAAATAATCAAAGGCAGGTACGTAGGCAAAGAGTTATCTTGTGTAGAGCCACATGTCAAACATAGAACACAGGAAGGCAAATCAACTGGAATTTATTTTGGTACAGAAACAAACGTTCTCATGATTGTAACTCTTGTAAATTGAAACACTCTTTCCTAGGGGTAGTTATCTCTATTATGTAGAAGAAAATGAAGCTAAATAACTACCTGTCAGTAGCAGACTCTGAGTTGAAATGGAAAGCAGGGGGTTCAAGATTAGGATGAGCATGTCAGATGCTCTGCTTTGGTATGGTGATGGAGTCTCTAATCCACAGGGCCTGTTGCTTGCACCTCTTCTATATTAACCCACTTGTCCTTGTTCCCTTCTTCCCGAATGAAGCTTTCTGGCTGCATTCGACTGCTCTAAAACTGGCTTCTGACCTCGTAGAGCCAGGATGTTCAAGACCTCTCTTTTGAGCTCTTTAATACTTGGTTCCGTTTCCTCCCGTAGTTCTACAAGTGTGACTGTAGGATCACGCACATGTGTGTCTTGCATCATTAAGTAAAAACATATCTCTTCTCGTAAGAAGTTATACGAATATTTTAGTTAAATCAAATTAAATGGTTAATACAAAGAAATGAAAAAAAAATGACTCTTAAGAATTATTGTATTTATTCCATCCAGATTCTACCTTCGTGCAGTACTTGGCTTCTTCCTGTTGCACTTCTTTTTGTACTTTATTCATTATTATTTTTCTCTTGATTTACGAGAATATTATATTATTGCTATATGAATCAGCCTAATACTAAAATAGATCACCAAGGTCTTCTGCTTAAAAGTTTTAAAATACATAATCTGTCTGACACCTATGTCTTCCATAGAAAGGTTCCTTCTCCTTTTTGATGTATCAGTTCTTTGAACTTCTTCTTTAAAAGTCTCTCCTAGTCTCCTATCCTGTGCATCTGAACAGGGAACATTTACCATCTTGCCAACAATTACAGGCTCTTATTGTCCTGACACTGTATTTTTGCTCACATTTACTTCACCATTTCATTTCAACCAAGCGACATAGCATAGATCTCCAAAATTCTGCTCAAATGCCACTCTGTCTTTAAAACATCAGGACCTCAGGGGCTCTTCATTGCTTATGTCTTACTTATTTCATCTAATTTGTATGTAATTCTATGTTTCTATATCTCCTACTAGAATATAAAATAGTGATTCTCAAATTTGAACATGTATTACTATAGATTCCCATGGAGGGCTAATGAAAGCAAACGTTTCTAGGTCACATGCCAGACTTTCTGACTCAAGAGGTCTGAAGTGTGGCCTAAGAATTTACATTTTTAATGAGTTCCAAGTGGAGGCCAAATTGCCATTTTGGAGATCACAATTTAAGAATCTAAACTGGTCTAAACTATAGTTGCTTGGTAAGAAGGGCCCATGACATTAGTTAGCTTGCAATGTACAGCTAATATATATTATCAGCATATATAGATATGTGTATATATATACATATATATATATATATATATATATATATATATATATATATATATAATTTCTGCTTTAGAGAATATGTTGTATGTATTTCAGGAACTTTTGCAAAATCCTGTCCTCACTACATGCTAGTAGCAACCTCCCCTCAGTTGTGACAATCAAAATACCACACTGAAAGACTGTTTCAGAGGGTGCAAAAATATCTGATTCTTTTTGTTGCCAATTATCTTTGATCCAGATAATTATATAAATAAAAGCTAACATCAAAATAAAATAATAAAACATCTTGGAAGTAAATATTCATGCCATATTCACTCCAAATTAGGGCTCTTATAATCCTGGTTTAAACGTACCAGGTTCTCCACATCGCTAAGATAACATGAAGTCTTAGCATCACATAACTAGCTTTATGGTAGAGAAATCTAAGCTGTAGTCATTGCACCAATGTGTACTTTCTAAAAGGAGGCACAACCCTCTTGTGTGGGAACCTTCAAGGTGCTTTCTGGCCTTTTTATTACACCAATATTACAGATTTCGGATGACAGAAGAATCTTTTGAGTATGAACAAAAGCCTGGCAATTTAAAGCCCAGTAATTTTATCCATTCGTAAAAGAGGACCATACATGTTTCTTATACCCTGAAGAATTTCTATTTGTTTCCAGTGGGAAGAATGAAAAATGAGTAGACAGAAAGATGGTAAATGTGCCTTTCCTTGATTTCCCCTTCTCTGTTTTGTAAAGAACCAGCACTTTGTTGAACAAATAACTGAATGAACAAATGCAGATAAGAAGGAAGCCTGATAACATTATCTCACAAATGTTGCTTCAGTTGAAAATTGTACTTTTCTATGATCCCATTTCCAGAGGTTTCAGAAATGTGTCGCAAGGCCTACTAATTTGTAAGACAAATTCCACAGTAAAGTGTAAGAAAGGGGTGTGCTGAGCAAGTGATTGCTAAACTGAGGGTTTCCTGATTCCCGCCTCACTTTTACTAGAGTAACTTCGTGTCAATTTGTTAGCACATGAGTTACAGATCATTTGAAAAGGTCTTCATCTATTTAAAAACAAACAAAAGATTGAAAATGAAAGCCTCATAAATATTTCTTAAATTACTGAGTGCTGTGCACCGTGTTAACTATCTTTTCAATGACCCTTACAAAAACTTTATGTAATTAATATTAATGACCATATTTTACTCTGGAAAATTCAAAGCTCAGAGGAGCGAGATGACTTTACCAAGACTGAGGAGTTTATTAGCACCAGAAACAAAATCTGGTTCAAAGGTCTCATCTTGTGTTGCTGTTTCACCCGCCATGTTGTCTTTTGCAGTCCACGCTACTGAGAAATAAGAAGCATCCAAGTGACTGTGCTTCTTGTCCTCTGAAAATATGTAACTGAGTTAGCTCAACTGATGACAGTATCTGTGCTTCTTGCTTCCTGCTGCTTCTTCAGACATAGATGGATAGCTCTCCTCTTCCTTTGAAAATTTCTAGATGACACAAGCACTAACAGTGCCTTGAAATATATCAAAAGACATAAAATCTAAGACCCTACTGGCCTGAAAGTTCAGAATGTGTTTCATAGTTATGAGTAACAGGAGTGTGAGTCACGATTATTAATAATGATAGCTTGGACTTAATTATTAAGCAGTTCTCGACCTTAGGCTATCACCAAACCTTAAATTAAGGATCTTAGATAACCCTCAGAACAAGGCTGTAAGGTAGGCACTGCTGATTTACATTTTTTTCTTTTGATTTACATATTTTACAAGCAAGGATACTGAAATTTTGTGTGGTGGGGCCATCTACATTTTACAGACCTGATGGTTGGTGAGTCATTTGTTCAAGGTCAAAGCCAGAAGACTTTAGATTCCAGCTGTTAATACTATTTCCATCCCCCACCCCGGAAAATAAGACTATATATTAACTGTGTCATCCATCTTTCTTCATGAGGTGATGGGTTTTACCTACTAAAGATTATACATATGAAAACCTTGTTGACTGCCCTCACAGGTTATAGAGAGTAGATATGGACAAAAAATGAAGACTTGAAGTTAGACAACCATTTCAGGTCTGGATCTGAGTTCCAACTGGTCATTTGTAGAACGTTCAGAAAGACAATTTCTATCTTTAAGTCTTATCATTTGAAGATTAGGAATAATAATTTATCTCTTTCATCAGGTCACTGTAAGTATTAAATACTTTTCCTAGTTAAATATAGAAGAAGTGTTCAGCCAGCTATGATGGCACATGCCTGTAATTCCAGCACTCTGGGAGAGTAAGACAGAAGGACCACAAGTTCAAGCTCAGCCCGGGCAACTTTGTGAGTTAGGATGACCCTACTGCAAAATAAAAATAAAATAAAATAAAGGGCTAGGAATATATTTCAGTCTGAAGGCTCTGGCTTTAATACCCAGTACCACAAAACAGAAAAAAAACAGTATCCAAAAATGGAAGTGATCCCAATGTTAATAGCTGAGGTAATCCTCATGTATGCAAAGAGATATGAAAATATATTTGCAGAATGGAGAATTACTCTGACAGAAAAAAGAATAAACTGGAGTCATTGGTAGGAAAATGGATGCATCTTGAGGCATGTTAAGTGAAATAAATCAGATATACCAACTTAAATATCATGTAGTTTCTCTTATATGAGAAACCCAAAGTATAAATAAAGAACACAATAAAAGATAGATAATTGGAAGTAGGTGTATATATATATATATCATTTTCTAATTGGACAGAGAATAAGCAATGAAGGGAAGAAAAGGAAAGGGGATGAAAAATGATTGAGATATGTTATGTATGTCAATCAACTCCCCACAAAAAATGCAATTATTAAGTAATGCAAACATGTGTTAATAAAAATAAGAACTAAAAAAAGAGGAAAAAGAAAACAATGATATGAAGGACCACATGCTTTTAATGCTAAAAGTGAAGAGGAGGTTAAATATGGTTTTAGTACCATATATAATGGTATTTAATACCATGGTATTTGATACCATGATGAGCTTAAATATAGTTGAAATATTTTAGACTTCAAAGAGTCTTTTAAGGCAGCTATGCTGCATGCTCCTGAGTAAGGAAACTGGAACTTGTATTCAGAAAATGACTTTCTCAATATTTTATTGCAAAATGATGGTTTTAGGCATTCAACTTTTGTTCCATTTGTTTCCAGTTAAATGTAATTGTGTTCAATGACGATTTGATGGAGTACCTGTGACTTACAGATGAGAAACACAGGAATATGTGATTCTCTCTCAGGGTGGGCCACACAGTGAAAAACTTGTGTGCAATAGCCCCTTTTTTTCCTAATGTCCTTTCCTATTCACACCTTCTATATGAAAAAGACACTATTTTCTGAGCAACCCATTTATGTCAGGAGAATTTCACATGTTTTATCATTTAACTATCACTCCTGTGAGGTGGGCTTTTTTTTTTTTTTTCTCATTTTAAATATCGAGAAAGTGAGGCCCAGGTATATTAAAGCACACAGCAAAAAAAGAATATATAGTAAATAATTTTTGGATTTTACCTTTTTCTAAAATTGGTTTCTGGAGTCTATCTTGATTTTTGTCTTTCTCTACAATTCATGTGTTTCTCAATTCAGTGTCTTTTCACACTATAGATGTCTGTTGGAATTTTCTATGGTATTGACTTTCTTAGTCCAAACATACTCTCTTGTGTCTTTATCTTTTTCTTTCTTTCTTAACATCTTTCTTCTCTTTTTTCTTTCTCTACAGGGTCCTGAGCTATGTCATATCTTACAAAGAGGAGAAAGAAATCCTAGAGAACTGACAAGTAGCTAGAGAGAAAGATAGACTGGCTCGTTCTTCATGATTTCGTTTCACTTATTTTGTTTTCCACTTTTTTTTCTCATCTAATGATATTTGCTACAGTGGTCTGTTCTGAAGGTAGCTGTTATATGCATTGGCACGTATGAAAGAAACTAACTCTACTCTGGAAGAAACAATTGAAAAATATATCATAGCATATTTGGAGCTCCACAGAAAAATTGCACTTCATAATGTTCCACATTACCTCAAATCTGTGCCTTTGTACATCGTCAGTGCTGGAATCTGAGTGCATATAGGTCCAGCTTAGATCACATAGCTCGTATCTTACAATTTTGTCACGAATGATAATTGAAACTTTCCATAGTGCTAATTAAACTTAAACTGTAATGGCTACTGACCGTTCAGATACAAATTATCTACTTATTGTGACTTCCCTAGGTAAAAGTTTTGATGTTTCCCTATTAATTAAGAGACAAAGATTACAATCTTGGCACACAGTTCAAAATCTTCCAAATGCCTTGTTCCCACTGAACCCAATATTTCTATTTCCCCAGTCTCAAATATCATATGTCCATCGTTTTCCTTTCTCTCAATACAAACTATTCATTTCTCTGGTCTCAGATTTTTCTTTATTGAAAATGAGAATGAAAGGAATATGTTCACGGTTGGACTTAATAGCTTCCTAATTTCATACTTGCATATAATGCTGTATTAGATCTGTGCACTTTTCCAAATAGGAAGTCCATTTTATTTTCACAGTCTGAAAATATTGGTTGCCATCAAATCACTAAGAAACTACTACAGGATTTGTTAGTTACTAATACATTGCTCTGGATGCATGGATTCCTACCCTCATTTGATTAAAAAAGCATTTGAGTTAGTTTCTAGGGTTGCCGTAACAAATTATTATAAAAGCAATGGTTGAAAAGCAAGACACAGAGTTATTCTTTCATAGCTCTGGGAGGCAGAAGTCTGAAAGCAAGGCGTCAACAGGTCTGGCGTCTTCTGAAGCAGAGGCTCTGAGGAAGAATGAGTTCCAAGTTCTTTCCTAGTTTTTGGTGGCTATCGGTAAACCTTAGCTGTGGCTTGTTGACACATTACTCTAATTTCTGTCTTCATCGCTGTGCGGTCTCCCTCCTCCCTATGTCTTCAGGTCTCAAATTACCCTCTGCCTCTCTTTTGTCATAGATTTCAGACTAGCATCATCTCATTTCAACTTCATTTAACTTAATTATGAAAACATTCTACCAAATAAGGCCATATTCACATGTTCTAGATAGATATGTCATTGGCACAAGATGCTACAATTCAACCCACTATACCAAACTAAAGTTCTGGCATGGATAGTTTGGAAAAAGCTATAGAAGATGCTTACTATGTAGTGATTTATTGATTGGAATCCTCTTTTCAAAGCTTGGAAAATTATTTTATTCTTTTAAGCCCAAGATTTTATAATGTGACACTCTAATTATGTTTCTTTTTTGATATTCATTTTTATTCTAATAACATAATTACATTTAACTTACCATGTCATCCATTTTAAGTATTGTTTAGTAGTGTTAAGTATATTCATTTTGTTCTATAATAGATCTCTAAAACATTTCATCCAGTATAGCTAAACTCTACACACGTTGAACTCTGTCCCCTACCCCATATCCCCAGTCACAGACAAATAATTTTTTCACTTTCTGTCTCTATGACTTTGACTTCTTTAGATAAGTCTTATGAACAGACTTACATACTATTTGCCTTTTATAGTTAATTTCATCATGATGTCTTTAAAGTTCTCTGATGTTACAGAATGTGAGAGAATTCCCTTCTGTTTAAAGCTACGTACTATGTACATACTACATTTTCTTTATCTGTCCAATTGTTGATAGGTAGTTGGGTTGTTTCCTCCTTTTGGCTATTGTGAAAGATGCTACAGTGAGCATGAGTATGTAAATGTCTCTTTGATGTACTGCTTTGAATTTTTTTGATACATTCTCGAAGTAGATTGCAAGATTATGTTCATTCTATATTTTAAAAAATTTAGTAATTTCACAACTATTTTCTGTAATACTTGCACCATTTTAAACTCCTATCAACATAAGACAAGGGTTATAATTTCTTCACATTCTCATCAACTCTTGTTTTTTATAGTGTCAATTTTTTTTTTTTTTTTTTTTTTTGGTACTGGGGAGGCAAGCACTCTAACCACTGAGCTAAATCCCCAGCCCCCGATAGTGGCAATCTTAAAGAATATAAGGTGATAGTGTACTTTGGGTTTGATTTACATTTTGTTAATGATTGGTTATATTGAATATATTTTATTTTGCTTATTGGTCAATTGGATATCTTTATCAATTGTCTTTTTCAGTTTTGTGCTCATTTTTTCAATAAGTTTTTTTGTTATTGATATGTAAGTATTCTTTATATATTCTATATGCTAACGCCTTATTAGATAATTTACAAATATTGTCTACTATTGTGCAGGTTGTCTTTTCATTCTATTAATTGTTTATTTTGATGCATATGTGTTTATCTTCTTTGGGTTTTTCCTTTGTTTGTTTGTTCATTTTGGTGCCGGAGATGGAACTCAGGGCCTTGTGCTTGACATACATGTTTTTAGATTTGATATAGTCCCATTTGTTTATTTTTGCTTTTGTGCCTATGCTTTTGGCATTATATTAAAAATTATTGCAAAATACAATACTCTGAAGATTTCCTATATATTTTCTTTCAGAACTTTTATAGAAGTTTTATATCTTAATTTTATATCTTTAGTTTATGTGAATTAACTTTTGTATATGGGGTAAGATAAGAGTCCAGTTTTATTTATTTTCTGGTGGACATCCAGGTTTCCTCACACTATTTATTAAAGACAATGCCCATTTTCTACTGTGTAGTAGAGGTTTAGCATCTTTGCAAATTTCATTTGGCAACAGGCATAAATTGTGTTCCAGGGTTGTGTATTCCTCTCTGTTTGTTTATATGTCTGTGTTGATTATTACTGCTTTTTAGTATGGTTTGAAATCAATAATGATATGGTCCCTCAACTGATTCATATTTCTCCAAATTATTCTGGTTATTCACGGTCCCATAGGATTCCTTATGAACTTTGGTATAGGTCTCTTAATTCTGCAGAAAAACAAAAATCATAGGGAATTTGACAGGGATCTGCACTGACTCTGTAAATCGCCTTGGATATTACAAACATTTGTTTATCCCATTGATTTAGGACACCTTTCCATTTATTTGTGTTCCATTACTTTCTTTCAGGAATGTTTTCTAGCTTCCAGTGTGTAAGTCTTTTACTTCCTAAAGTAACTTTAATTCTAAACAGTTTATTCTTTTTGATGTTACTATAAATGAGGTTATTTTCTCTGTTTTTGCATGTTGTTGTTGTTCTGGCAACTTTGCTCAAATTGCTGATTATTTTTAACAATTTCGTGGAATCTTTAGGGTTTCCTACATATAAGAAATTTAGTAGGTAAAGGAAAAGCAGGATTTTAGTAAAATAGATTTTATCTGACTTTAAAGAGCATATCAATCTGGGAATCAGATTTTTTTTTCAATTTTACATGTTTGCAGTACTTAATGATTACATTTCTCATTGGGAGTTGGTACACGAGCATAACTCATATTAAATTTTTTTCATCCCCTTCCCCTCTCTTCCCTTCCTCTTCCCTTCTTCCTTTGCTTCTTTCCTCCCCATCCCCCCATTCCATTTGCAAGACTTTTTAACATGCAGAACACTAAAATATTCACATTGGTCATTTCTTTTCCCAAGTTTTCTAATTCACCCCAAAATAATTTCTTAGCATCAAAGACATTGCAATCACGTGCCAAAAGTCTTCTGTCTTCCCTATCACACCCGATATTCCAGTTGAATGAGATTACTTGAATACTTCTAATTAAGTTTACACTTTCTAATACTTATGTCTGCTCACAAATTACTCCTTATGTATATGATTCTCCTTGCCAAGTTCTATTTCCCCGTTAAATCTTATTTGTCTTAATCACAGTGCCACGATTAGTTTATGTTTAAAAGTCATTGTATTACTTTAACATTTCTAAATTAACCTCAGTTTGTGCTTCAGAAATGGCTGTACTAATTGCATTCCTGAGGATGGACTCGTGATGAGTTTAAGCTAATATGGATTTTTCACTCTTTTTAATGGGTACTGTTTCTTTGGTGTGTGTGACAGTTTGTATGTGTGCATGTGTGTGAAGCTGGAGATTGAACCCAGACCCTTCATATTGAGCTTTTTATCCCCAGTCCTTTTAATTTTTTTTGTTTTGTTTTGTTTTTTAATTTTGTGACAGGGTTTCACTATATATTCAAGGCTGGGTTCGAACTTGTAATCCACCTGTGTCAACTTCTTGATAAGAATGTTTATATATAGTGATTGACTAATAAAATCATAAAGCATGATCTGTTGAGGAAGCTTCTGAAAAGAAAACCATTGCTTTGCTTTGAAAAGAAACACATAGAAAAGCACTTCTTTCATGCTTCTGCATATGGTCCGTCAGTGTAACATCCTGAAAAACTGTAAACCACCTGTATCTATGAGGAGAATTTTTTGGAGAGCAAATTTGTATGCTGAAGCTGGCCGAGTAGAAAGATGTTAAGAAACTCGTTCCCGGGACTGAGGATTTAGCTCAAGTGGTAGAACGCTTGCCTAGCAAGCACAAGGCCCAGAAATCGATCCCCAGCACCCCTCCCCCTTACCAAAAAAAGAAGAAACTTCTTCCTTGACAAAATGCATTTGAGTTATTGAGATAACTAACACAAACAAGTCCTGCCTTAAAGAATTTCTCGTGTGGAAAACATGTTTTAATTGATTTATTTTGAATTGAATCTTCAGTTATTTATACTTCATATTATATCATCCTATATGTGAAATAATTGCCACATATATTAATATCTTGTGTTTTTATAATTATCAAAGTCTGACTAATTCTAGCTCTCTTTTGAAAGGATCTCTGGCTCTCCATATTTAGCAATAAAAACTTGCCCTTCCGTATCTGATTCTTACCCAAACATTCCTATACTTTAAGGTCTTGTCGTAAAGCACTGTATATTGTGGTTGTCAAACTATTTCCTTTTGGCTTCAAATCTATCCTACTTCTAACCTCCTTAATACTGGAGGTGGGTTATGTAAGCATTTCTCCTTCTATTCTTGAATTTATTAGAGTTCTCTTTCTTCTTATTACTTAGTAACTTTTATATTAAACTTTCCCTGCTGCAGTGATTTGTATATGTCTACTTCCTATCATTGTGCTTGATGTACAGTAAGTTGTTGACTCATTTAAGAGACACAGTAACATGCTTGTCTATAAGCTCTGGGTTGTATTTAAGTGATTAGATGAACAAGCAGACACAATTCTTACCCCCTGAGACAATAATCAAATTGTTTTCATCAATATTTGGTGTCTGCTGTCTATAATGGCTTATTCCAGGTGTTAAAAATGGACTGCTAAAAATAACAGCCAAGTTTACAGATTTAATGTAGTTTATTTTATCTACATCTGTATCTATATATATATATATATATATCTATATATGCTTTAAAGGTGGCTCTGGATACAGAGAAGGATGTGATTGCTATAACAAAAATATCTTGGGGGACATTGTTGAGGAAAGACACTTACAGGAAATGTATCTCTGAAGAAGAGATATTAAAGCTGAGATTTAAAGAATGGGAAGTATTTAGTCAACTAAGGAGGGGAAAGAACATTTCAAATAAAGCAAAGACGATGTGCAAACACACTCAAAAGTGAATGTTTTATATTTCCTATTATTTAAAAGCATGGTGGAGCAAATGAGCATGGGGAGTTGGTGTCAGGAGGTAGAGTTTAAGAATGGGCAGATTGCAGGTAAAGCAGTCTATGGCAGACTGTGATGAGAAGAGGTGAGATTATCCTAAATGCAATGGGAAACTACTGGAAATTAAGAAAGGAGTTGAACAATGCAAACAGATAAAGCCTTTTTTAATTACCATTTTTTTAAGGTAAATGGATTGACACAGTTAAGAACTGAAAAAAAGAGAAATCTGTCAGAGGGTTAGCAAAGTAACTGTGGAGAGAGTAGACTGAGGGGAAGGGAAGATGTTTAATATACATGTAGGGTAAATGCAGGCTATATCATAAAGACCTATGTGAGCATCGTTATGAACGCAGGCTGACTGACTACTCAGAAAATGGGCAAGAGAGCCAAGATTAGCATCAGAGAGAGGTCATAGAAAAACTGAGAGCAGCTTGTCCTCTTGCTGTGGGAGGAAGTCAGTCTCTGCGCCCCAGGAGGATGCAAGCAGGCTTTGCTCTGTGTTTTTCCTCTGCAATCACTGAGCTCCCCACAGGAGAGACTCTACTTAATACGACTACCTTCCCCTTGTTCACGGTTGTTTGTGGTTCTGATTAAACAGCCTCCTGGCAGGAGGAAGGGCTTTCTGGGAAAGACAGGGAGGTTTGCCATTTCCCAGAAAAACCTGGCAGTCTTTAGTCCCTACTAATAGTAGTTGATGAGTTAATTGCCCTCCCTAACAGGACTTCCTCCAAGAGGTAGGAATAAACACTGGCAGGGGGTTACATGAAAATAGCCAGGTGCTTCGCTCCAGCCCTCCCAGGTCAGCAAGAGAAGTGCAATTTACAGTTCTTTCTCAGGGTGAATTTGCTGGTCCAGGTCAGAAAGTTCAAGATGGTGAGGGGAGCAATTTAAAAGCAAATGAAAAGCCATAGTTTTTCTCTCCGCATGGTACAAGTGCACATTGGCTAAAACTACTCCTGCCTTGTCATTTAAGCATCAGGCTCTCCCATCGTGTGCGCACCTGGTAGCTGGCAGCTACAACACAGGGCTGCCTCAGAGGGGCCCCGATCAGTCCAGCTGACCCACTTAGCTGAGCCTGGCTTCTGCTGCCCCCTTTTGGCCAACACAAGCTGCAGACTCTGTTTAGCACCCAAGCCCTTAAAATTTCGCCTCTCATTCTCCCAAGCAGCCTGACAGATTTCTTCTTGGATCTCAAGATCATATTATTGATTTCTGGTTTGCTTTTAGGTCTTGATTGGAAAACTAGTTAGATCACATTTGCTTTCTGATACTCTAGGTCTATAGGACCTAAAGGGGGACTTTGCTCAGACGTTTCCTTGAAGCGTATCTAGGCCAAAAATGGAGCACACAACCTTTGTCCATGCCATTCTTGTCACATGCCGTGCACATGAAAAGCATCTCAAATCAATAGTGCTCTGAGTTCTCACTGATCTCAGATATGGCTCCAATCCTTCTAATATGACCAATATTTTTGTTTTCAGCCTCAATATTTATGATTAAATTATGGATAAAACTATTTATTCATCACTACTCAGGTTCACAGATAAGGAACAGAATGAGGGAGGAGTAAGAATTAGATATTGCACAGCACACTCTTGTTACAACCACAATTAATACTAAATTTTCCAGGGTTCCAGGGTGGAGCTGTTTTTTTTTTTTTTTTTTTTTTGTCATTTGTTTGTTTGTTTTGTTTTTATTTCACTACGAATCATCGTATTCTTTATAAAAAGGAATATTTTATGAGCATTGTTATGGCCAAATTCTAAAGCCACATTTGCAATCATCCTGGTTTTTGGTGGTCACTTATTAAAACTATTTTCCCTTTGGATATGCTGCATGATATAGTCCTCAAATAAGAAAAAGTTTCTCTAATTTTTTTTTTTTTTCCAATGGAATAATAATCTGAATCAAGGAAGAAGCTAACCAAGTGCTGGTTGGGAGTTGACAGTTGTTTTGAAGGAAATTTACACATAAACATAGACTACTGGGGCAATTGTTGCAAGAATTCATTGAAAAAAACACATAAATCCATAAAACTTTGTAGGCACTCTTGTCATACTCTTCTGTTCCCCTAGTTCCGTTCTCTGCTGCAATTAACCTTCGCTTGCTCTGGACATCCCTTCCATCTTTCGCCAATGACTATTTCAGAGGATGTGGACTCATATACACCGGGGACTGGTTTGATGTGATAAAACACTGTTTTAGCCTGGGTATGGTGAACTAAAATGCCCTAGAGTGTTACGGTGGTGGGGGGTAATCACTGATGACATGCAAACTAAAGATTGCTATAAAGGGACTTAAAGCCCACGTGAGAAAAATATCAGAATTCCTGAGCTTCTTATGAAATGCAAAATATATTTCTGTTATAGTTTGTGAAACCACTAATTGTTTTTATTTGTTTGTTTCATTTTGTTTTGTTTTGTCTTGAGTTAGGTAGAGCAACAAAGTCCAAATCAAATACATATATCTGCACGTCAATTAGGCCATCAGTATATAACCTCTGGATATGATTTCTACTGTCAGTCCTTTATATTTTATATAAAGTGTCCATGTAAATTCTGGACAACAGAGAGCAAGTCCTCGGAGGAGAGAAGACTTCTCTTTTCATGTCTGTGTTGTCCATCGTTTGATAACAAACCTGAAACAAAAATGATTTGGGTTGAATCTCCAATGCCTTATGAATGCTAGTCTTTAGGAAGTGAGAGGTCTGATTTAAACAGATTAACAATAATTCTTTTAAAGTCAAAGAAATAGTTGTCTCAGAATACTAATCCTGCATAAAAAAAGGATAACAGTTACCCTCAGTGTGGTAGCGAGTAAATTATCCCCTGTCCCATTCTGCTCTCTTATGGACAACTACTCCAAGGTTGCCGCTGAAAAAAATACATTTCCACAAGCACATGCAAAAGATGTAGCAGTTGGATGGCTTATAAACATCCACTCTAAAATGTTGATTACTGAAAGTTGTTTTCAGACACAATTATGATTTTAGCATATAAAGTAACATTAGAAGGGAATGTTGAACTTGAAAGCATGCTGTCTGATAATAATGATAATAATAATAATCAATATTTGTTTCTATGTACTGACTGCTAACCATAGCCAAACACAAGGCTAAGTGCTTTCCCCACACTATCCCGTCAATCCACAATGTCTTCTGAGGCAGGTAATGATGAGACCATCCGTTTTAAAATGAGGAAATTGAGGCTTAGAGAGGTTAAATGATTTGTCTTTAATAGAATGATCTGCTAAATCAATTAGTGGGGCCTCTAGCATGTCATAGCTTCAAAGGCCATGATTCAATTAGAAGATTTTCCCTTCTACTATGAACCGAAAGGTACATATTTCTTTCTTCTGCAATAATCTCTCCGTGGAGCTCTGAGGAGGGACATTGATGAAAACTATGCACGTCACGTTGTGACTTCACAGATAACCCAGAGTGACATATGTTTAGGTTAGTGCAACATTTTCCTTCCTGAAGATCTTGAGTACCTTGTAATCTTAATATTATCATATTTTATACAGGTGTTATGCTATTTTTGATAGTCAAACTCAAGTGCAGGGCAGTTGAGTGTCTTATGCATGATCTAATTCTTTTAAGCACTACAAAAAAATAAAAACTAACATCTTAATGTGCTGTTTATCAAATGGATGGCAGCAAGGCAGTTAATTATGCTTTTTTTTTTAGTTTATAAAACTGGCTTTATAATATCCCCTATGTCAGAAGTTTACTTTTAAGATCGAATGAGATATTGTAACTTGCTGCAAAAGCTTCATATTTTCGTGAATACAAAGCCAAAAAACACAATCAGGAGATGAAAGAGTGGAGAAAGATTTACAACCTGCAGTTAGTCAGAAGAGCAGTGAGGCTTTTCGCGAAGCATGGAAGCATTGCTCTCCCAACGGAAGGGGAAGAAACACTGATTTTATCTGTGAGCCTGCATACTCATCTAGGAAAGCACAAGAAGGTAGGTCCACACTTCTGAGCACGCTCAGTTCAATGTGTACTTTTCTGGGCCCCGTCTGTTTAAGGTCATAGAGCACGTGTTCAAAAAGGAAAGATGGACAGAAACCCTTCTAGGCATGTTCAGTTCACTATTACAATGAGCCAAGTTTATTCTAGATTGTCTAAAAGAATGAGTCAGAGTGACTTCTTGGCTGATTCCTTATAAGTTTTTCAATGAACTTTAGCTGAAAAAAATAGCAATTTTGAACTTCTGTTAATAGTCATTTAAAGGTCTGGAAGTGTTCTGCCACAGAAAATAGTATCATCAATTCTCGCGAGAAGTCAAGCGGTTTTTTTGATGGGAGCTCAGCCTGAGGAATGCAAATTAGGAAGCTGGGGGCCATTGTGAACCTCTCCTAGTGGCCCACTGTGTACTTCGCAGGGTGTATTTCTTACTTTTAATTAATCCACACTTGCTTAGCAGAGCATGTTTCTTTTTCTTTCTACACTTAATAAGTAGAAAAGCTCGCTACGTTTTGCATTGAATTTTTATAATTCTTTGTGCAGCCAATAAGAATCTAGAAAGAATCTCTCTAAAGAGTCACCAGCACTCCAGAATCTGCTAACAATGACGGACCTGCTTAGCAGATAACAATAAGGTAAACACAACAGTTATGAATACATGCTGTTGGCAGCAGGCACATAGTAGGTATCCAACAAATGCTGGTAAGGACTACAACTATTTTTGTTATTAACAGTTTTATTATTACTTGAGTATTTTAGCATCTATTTCTGGGCAGTGTCAGCTCTAAAATATTAATACTTAATAAATATAGATGAGTTATGAAGTCACAGAGGGGGCAAGATTATGTAAGTCTTTTGGAAATATACAGAGAGGAAATTGTATAATGAAACTATTATATATCAAGTCTACAAATATATTTTGAAAATTTTTATAAGAGGCTCATTATCAGAGTTATCTCTGCTTCTTACCACATTTGAGTTGTGCTATGACCCTCTACAAGTTGTAGAAAACTGATAGTGATACAGTAATTTGTATTAATACTGTGGGTGGCCAGAAAATGCCCCTCACAATATGAAAGATTGTTGTGCTGAAGACAAGAAGAATCAGATGGAGAAAAGCTCTTTGTCCTCACCCTATTTCCCTACCAACAAAACATATACTTACAAGGTATCCTGCCACTCTCCCAGCTTCCCCCAGGTTTGCCCACCAAAGACAAACTCAGACCTTCGTCAGCCCACAGATGGAGGTAGAAGTGACATTACCAAACTTTACAAAAGAGCCTTCATCTACCATTTGTTTGTCTTTCTCTTGTTGCACCTCCCAGAAAATGAAAGTGCTCTTGCTTTGACTTACTATTTCTCTAAAAACCTGCTGTTCTTTCCTGGAGATGTGAAAGCTGGAACTGAATGTCACCTCTTTGAGAACTACTCATTCCCTGGATGTCTCTTATATCTACATAAAACATACATGTTGAAAATGTATTTATGTTTACTTACTAACTTATCTTTCGTTGCTTAGTCTAACTATAAATATATGGGAGTTGAAGGAAGAAGCCTAAAATTGAGATGCAAATTATTCCATTGGTTGTGAGTGTCTTGATCACGTGATACTGAACAGGTTTTTGCAAAATTGAAATTGACAAATAAATTTCATCATTCCTTATTTGAGTAAAAATGTAAGAAACAAGTTTTCTTCTTAAACAGTTGTAATGTCTTTCTAGTTCCCTTATTTGTAATAAGGTAAAGAAAATAGACAACATGCTTATTTTATATTTGTAAGAGGTATGATTTTAAGAGTCAAACTATTTGAATTCAAAGACATATTCCACCATTTAGTGCAGTATAATATTAAAAAAAACACATAACTTACCATCTTGTGTATTTCTTCTTCAGCAAAATGGTGGGGGAAAAGTCTATACTGTATTACATCACCTTACCCATTTATGGGGGTAATTCTGAGAAAGAAATGAAGACAGACAATAGGTATGAAAGAGATTTCAAACTGTAACTTTCTATACAAATACCCCAGATTGGAATTATTCTCTTTGATGAGTGCAAGTGGCTTGTCAGCACTTTCTTAGTGGAGATGGAAATACAGACAAGCTGGTTGCTATCTGGTCCAATATCCTCTCTGAGTCATTGTCTTCCCATAAAGATCAGAACATGCTAGCCTGGCACAGGAAGTCAGGAGGAAAGTGATTTTGTGTTATCAACAAGGTAATAAGCTCAATAAAGAGTCCATTAGGATAAGGCCTGCCAGGCAAGTGGATTTCCTTTGTAAATGATCCCTCACAGCCTCAAATGCAACCATTTTTTCTATACTCCTTTGGCCCACAGCAAGTCTGATGGAAGAGCCAATTACAAAAGAATGAAGATGCCAAATTCAAGGCTGACACATAATTTTCAAGTTTTAAAAATGCTTACCTTATTTGCCTTTCTCTTCAACTTAGCAGATTCGAGCTGGTAATTTAGTGAAACAACTTTCCCAGAGTTTCTCCTGATTCTTTGGATCAGGAGAAACTTTCAAATCATGAGAAGTGGCCCTTCTCTAATGCTTATAAACTTCACAGTCCCTGGCTTAGGTTTTATCTGGTATGACATTTTCTTCAGATACTTTTTATTTACTTCTTTTAAAATAATTTGTATTCTTTTATTTGCATTTCTTAATTACTGGGAATTGAACCCATGGTGTTGTACTAAGCTATATAACCAAGATTTTGTTTGTGTTTTGTTGTTGTTGCTGTTTGTTTGTTTTTTACTTACTTATTACTTATTTAGAGACAGGATCTTGGTAATTTGCCCAGGAGCCCTAACTCAGAATCATTCTGACTCAGTCTTCCAAGTACTGTGATGACACCAACACACTCAGCTTTATTCAGTTTTTTTTTTTTTCCCCTGAACTATATCATATTTTAGCTCTATTTGGAACTTAATGTTGGGCAGAAATCTTGAAATCTTGGCTCCTAAAACCAAAGAGCTATTGCACAGGGTCACAAGTGGACTACCTCCCATCAATCACAGGGGAAAAAAAAATCTGCTATGTGATCCTTATTGAATTGACTTAATTTGACTTTATATTTTTATTTATCTAAACATCAGTAAGCTTTCACCAGCATTGACATCACATATGGAGAAAGGCAGAAACAGAGACTTCATTGGGGAAAGAGTGGAGGAAGAAGTGAAAAGAAAAAGGGTAAAGTAAATAAATAATCTATCTCTGGCTTGAAATACTCAACAGAGATGACTAGCAGGGTAAGGACCCTGCGATGAGATGGCTTGTCTTGGCTCTCATCATCCCATTGTACCAGAAGGGCTCTCAGGTGGCACGTGGCTCTCATGTTCTAGTCTAGAACTTGAAATGCTTTTTTTGTTCGTACAAATGTACTTCGGTGTATCACAATGCAGAAGCACTCTCCACAAGTGTCATCCAGAGAGGAATATTTACTACCTCTGGGTAAGTAGGAAGAGACCAAAACTCTGCAGAACTCAACAAATACTAAATGACTTTCTGAAGCTCCTGATAAACCTCCTTCCTGGCTGCTAATATATCAACCCCAAATTACCCTTTACATTACATTACCCGTGTGCATAAAGCAAAATGCTATGTGGAATGAAAAATCGAGCTCCATTTAGGGACCCTTTTTAACAGTGAATTTTAAGGGCTGCTATGTATATATTTTGAGGAAATATTCAAAGGACCCAGCGGACAACAGAGGATGGTTGAAATCGAGAGGAAGAATTTATCCCAACTGTTTTGTACTTGAGTTCTAGACTCAAGAGAATGACAAAATGGAGCAGGTTTCAATTCTAAGAGTAGACTTGGTACCATCATTATTACCATGATTATCCTCTCTCACTCTGAAAGCTCTCTTCCCTGTGTCCCCCTCTGCCGGTGGCATCATCACCCCAGGAAGCCTCATAACATGAAGCATGGATCTATCCCCCCACTTTTTCCACTGCAACAACACTGATACATTTTCTTGTTTTAAAAAATTGTAATTATAAAAATTAAAATGTATCCACCTTTACGCAAACTCACAAACCGTAATCCAGGGTGCCATTTGTGTGTAACAGCAATGTAAATGAACATGTAGGTGCAGTACTGAGTCACAGTTGTGTACAGTACATATTGTGCGTGTCACTGTAATAGTCTAGCCACCTCCTGTTGCTATTGACGTGAGCTCATTTTTTTTTTAATTTGGGTTATTAGCTTCCTGTATTTAGTATTAGCTTCCTGTATAAAGGTATTTGGCATACCTTTATTCCTCTGAATTCCTGTTCCCCTCCCCTTCACCCCTCTTCTTGTTCCCTTGGACCCTTTCCCAATAAATTATGATTTTAGTAAGTAAGAGGATTATCTCTAAGGTATCTCGCTGCCCTCAGTTATTTTTTCTATCCTGCAAATATACATATAAGAGTCCCTGGATTCATGCCAAATGACTATATCAAAGCAGATTTCCATTTAGCTTTTTTTTGAACCAAGATTTCTTGGTACATTTTCATATACATAACAATCACATTCATCGTATTTAATTTGTACCTATACATGATATATCTTGTTTTCTCCCCCTTTCCCACTCTTCCTTTCAACTTTTCTTTCCCTTCCCATGCCTATCTTTTTATTTCCAGCATCCACATATGATTTCCACATTATTTTCTTTTATCTACTGGATAGCCACTAATACTATGTCCATTTTATTAATAAAGACATTTAAATTGTGTACCCAGGTTCTCCCAGTCAACCTAAAAAGCTTTAATGGACGCATATATTTGCTGCCCTCAGCTTGAGGCATTCCTTCAATACACCAGACAAAATCAGTTCTACTCTCCCTTTCTTTTTTTACTTAGACGGGGTGCGAACCATCTAAGTACATTGTTAAAATATAGACTCCAGCCCAGTGGGTCCGGTGCAGCCTGAGCATTTGCGTTTCGATTACCCGCTCAGGTGCTGCTTGGGCTGCTGGTCCAGGAAGCACACTTTGAGTAGCAAAGCTCATTTGGAACCAAGTTCAATTTGTGTGATATGTGTGAACGTTGCCTGACTTCGTTTTGTCACAAAAATGATGGTTCATTTAATTGAAAGTCTTAAATAAACTTAATTATTATACATTTATTATCCCATATTGATATTTATCGTGTATAATAGAGTATTATTATCTTCCCCTAAATAAAGTTATTATGCCAAGAAAACAATGTTCTGTAATTTTCTGTATCCCAACATATCTTGTGAAGTGTTTTCTATATATCAGTCACCTAGTTAATTTTGCTGAATGAATAAAATATGAAGTCTGGCAGATAAGTGATTGCTCGAGGAAAAGGGGAGGAAGTTTGAGAGATGTCTGTCTGTGGTAACGATCCCAGTCCCTATATTTTGTCCTCCGGAGGAAATCGCAGACCTTTCCAAAGCATGAGCAGCTATTGGAAGTCCCAACTACCAGAGAAGCAAAGAAATAGTATATGGAAATGGAAGAGAGATGTGATTAAGATTCTAGTGTCCTGGCATCTGGTACTGGCTGCTTTTATTCTCTGTATGATTAGCAGAGCATCACTTAACCTCTCGGGACCTCCTTTTCCTCATTTGCTAAATGATGAGTTCGGACTACATTAGGTTTCTTCCAGCTCAAACCATCAATAAGCTTCCGATGTTTTTTGTGGTGGGGACAAGAAGAACAGGAGACAGTCAGGGCAGAGTGTACTACAGTGGTTCATTCTGTCTTATTCATTCTGAAAAGAGGTAAAAAGGGCATCCTGTGCTCAGGGCATCCAGGCAGCTGCAATTGCTATGCTCATTTTGGACTTAATCTGTCACAGCTGCCTGTAAACTGCAACTGAGTGGTGGGTGATGGGGGGCTGGCTGAATGAGCTCCATCAGTGATCAATTCACTATCCTCTAGCTATTCAAGATCGCACCTCATTTACTCAAGAATGAACTGTTGCAAGACAACATCTCTGCCTACATGACTGAAGTAGGTCATGTTTCCACTGTTACTCAAGCAGTAAGCATTGTTAGAAACCCACAGACTGCAAGGTCTGTGTTAGCCGAGAGGGTACGAATGATGCACAGCACTCGGTGCCTAGTGAAACTATTTTAGGCTCCAATAAGATCCAGATTCTACGACTCTTGATATTGCCCAAGTGAAGATGAGTAATAGTCAAAGATTCCTAAATATTACAGCCAAATGCTATCCTACCCACACACTGAGAAATTTATCTCTTATTTTTCCTAAGACACACAGTGGTACTGCAATAGCACAGTGCTAAGTACACAAAGGACGAATGTTGCATGGGTCAATGTATTAATTTGACAGGTACCCTATTTATTGAATGCTAAGCTTCAAATTTTGTATATAGATGTTTGATTACCCTCATTTTGTAATAAAAGACCCCCAAACCCAGTGGATTAAAACACCATTTTATTACCTCTCGAAGTTCTGGGTCAAATGGATCTGCTGGATGCCAGAGCTCAATAGAGTCTGGTTCTCTGGAGACGTGTCAGGTCTCGATTGTCTAGGATGACTCACTTGCATAGTTCTGGCTGTGGGTTCAGGCAGGGATCTCAGCCGGGTGTCTCAATTTTCCACGTGGTGTCCATGTGGGCATGTGGGTTGGGTTTCTAATAGCACACTCCAATACTATACTCCATACTCCAGTACTGTAGCAAATCTTTAGTAACAGGAGTAGAAATTGTCAGTCTCTTAAATCTTGGCCTCGAAAGTCTCAGAACATTTCTGCTGCACTTTATGGGTCAAAAACACTAAAGATACCAGCCCAGATTAAAGAGGAGAGAAAATAAGCTAATCAATAAGAAAATGGCAGGTACATATTAGCAGGGAAATGATGGTTGGAAGCAGCTAAAGAGATTTGATCAAGTTTTTTTAAATCATCTGAACTATTTGCTTTACAAAAAGTACTGTAATTAAATGCACAAAGGTATATGTCCATTAGGATGGCTAAAACTAAGAAAAATGACAGTAACAAGTATTGATGAATTTCTAGAGTAATTGGAATTTTCATGCATGCTGATAGGAATGTAAAATGGCACAATTTTCTCAGAAATGTGTTTGGCAGGTACTTAGAAATTCAAATGAAAAAGACATCTAATCTATAGTGACACAAAGCAAACCAGTGGTTGCTTGTTCCACGGGAGATTAGAGGATGTTGTGATTGACAAGGAAGGACATAAGAGAATCTTCTGAAGTGAAAAAAATATATATATTTTCTTGATTATGGTGATGAGTTGCATAGTTGTATCAATTCATTAAAAGTCATCAAACCA